>JAMKQA010052535.1:0-10605 GCA_024699735.1 Posidonia australis | reverse complement strand
ATTAATTGGCGATTATCAATGAATTCATTGAAGTCATTCATTTGACTGGGAATACCATTCCTAGCAGAATGTTCATAAGAGAATCGTGTCAAGTTAAAATCCCCTCCAACAACCCAATTAGAGTTCATTGTATCCCCAATAGCTTCCAATTCCATGAGGAAGTTATGTTTGAGACTGGGAACACATGGGCCATAAACACCAGTAAGCCACCAGTCAAAATTGTCTAAGTCATTTTTGAAAAGTATTGAGATACTATAAGTTGCCACAATACTGTTACACAAAGTGATAGTATTTTCATCCCACCCTATAACAATTCCCCTAGAGGCACCCACAGAGGGTAAAAATAGCCACTGAGAAAGTAGACCACCTCCAATATGATTCAAAGTCGTAGGAGGTAAAGTCTCAACCTTTGTCTCATACATAAGCATGTTAAACATATAATAATATGAAAATCGTGTAAGATAAATTATTGGATGTGAAAATTATTAGATTAAAATCTAGCTAAATTCGAGTCAATATAAAATCAATTAAAGTATTATAGACTATTTTGTAATTAGACTCGTTAAAAGTGATTTATTTGGTTTTGAGTTAAGCTTATTGACATCTTAAATAGTGTGAGTTACTATGTAGAGACCATTAATATTATTTGAAGATTGCTTAAATTGAAAATATGTAAAATTATACATTCTATGAATAAGAGTTATGGTCCTCAAATTTCAAGATTTTTGGTGTCTCCTTTCTCCTACCCTTTTCTTGAAAAAGACAAGAAAGATGAGTTTAGTAGTTTTGAGAAGACCAGATTCTATACACGTGGTAAAGGACAAACACTCTAGTTTTCATCATGGATTCAGGTATACATCCTATTTAATTTTATCCTTGTTGATTTATCATGATAATATCTTGTGTGAAAAGAATATGTGGTTTGTTTTTTATGTTCTTTCCTATTTTTGATGTATATATCAAATCCATGTGATATATTTTTTTAACAAGCAGTATCAGAGTCATAATTGTAATTAAATCATAAAAGACATTAGAATCATGTTTGATTTATCTAGAAATCATAATTTTATGAATCAATATCAAGACACAAAGGACTCTACTATTTAAATAATAATAATAATAATAATAAATACACGTGAAAACGTGTGGAAATCTTTACACATTAAATGACTATTACGCGTGAAGTGTTTGAATTGCATTGACATTTACATTTTGGTATTAATGGCAAAACGTGTGATTTAAATGAGGTATGTTGGACATTTTGCAATGATAATCTTTGTATTGTTAAATATTATGTTATTTGCATAATTTAGTTTTCACACAAAAGATTTAATATGCATTAAATGTTAGTCAATAATATATGGTACCAAATAAATTCATTATTAGTGATTAAATATAAAATATCTTCTATCTTCAGAATAAATTAATCAAAGCAACAACTTACCAAAGTAGACTCTTTTACTTAGATTAGTCTATTTGACATAGAAGATGTTAGTGTGTTTAACATTCATGTAGATAGTAATCAGTCTAAAAAAAAGATTACTATTTAATCGAATATCAAGTATACTTGTGGTAACAATTACGTAACAATTATATAGTTATTTCATGTCGGTAACTAATCGATCCAAAGGAAAATTTGTTACTTAACAGGATTAATTGTCAATATTTGAATGCTACATTGAAGACTATCACTTGTAAGTTGACATTTCTGTCGAAAAACTAAATGTCGATGTTGCGTTAGGTATCTTGAGACAAATCCCACAATAAATTGAATTTATTTGTCTATTTTTTTATTGTTAAAGATTAATATAGTTGTCATTGGACTAATTATTTTTTTGATTTTAATTAATTCAGTTAATGCATCTACTTCCATAACTGCCAATATAAATTCTATCTCCATGTTTAATGACATTTATTTCAAGTACTGGAAAGAGAACGTTATGAATGTTGTTGGATACATGGTGTGACCGTGCTCGGCCCAGGGGTTCCTGTGCGGGGTCGCGCCAGAGGGAGAAGGGCACAGCCATGCCAGGATGGCGAGGGCGCGAGATGGGATGAAAACAGAAAGAAAAAGAGTCGCCACCTAGTCTTTTAAGGGAAAGACGAGGAAAACCACAAACAAATCACAAAAGGTGAATGAATGAGACACAAATATGAAGGCCAGATGTCTGCTAACCAGAGGATGGACAAGGATTCCTATTACGCACGGGGAAGGTGTTAGGCACCTCCGTACGGCCTAGAAACTCGGTCTTTCTAGTCTGATTCGCTTGCTAGAGGCTAAGTGAATGCTTGCTATGCCTAGATCCTGTGCTAATCATGCTGATATGAATGCCTAAACAAGACTGGATGAATGTATAAGAGAGTACGCGAAAACTGCAAAGAAATCCTCATGAAATGATGAAATCACAAAGTATGACATAACAAAGAAAATCACATGAAATGACGAAGTTTTTGGCAAGGATGGCTCGAAAAATCGTATAGGTCTCAAGAATGTCAAAAATGCAATTGACTCAAGTCGTCAAAATCATAGAAAGCATCGCAAAGATCAAGGTAGGAAAACTGCAAAGAAGTCCGCATAAAACAGAAAAATTGTGACATATGAAGAAATTCACATAAAATGACGATAATTTTGTAAATAATGGTTCAGAAAACTATACTGATGTCAAGGGGATCAAAAATAAAACAGACCTAAATCATTAGGAGTGCAGAAAACACCATAAAAATCCAAACGGAAAAATTGCAAAAAAATTCTCATAAAATAGGCAAATGGTGAGATGAGAAGAAAATCACATAAAATGACGATGTTTTTGTAAAGAATAGTCCAGAAAACCATACTGAGGTCAAAAAGATAGAAAGTGGGGTCAACCCGAGTCATCGGAATCATGGAAAAGGTCGTGAAAATAATCCATGGTGGGGCCAATGTCGGCCTTCAGATCTGTTAATATACGCCCTCGGGCGATGAAATCCAAATCAAATTGAAAAATCTGAAAATATGGAATGAAGATAGTCCAATCAAATATTCAACGAAGGAATCCGAAGACAGGTAGGAGAAAAATCCACGGAAGAACGCATGAAATGCAGACTTATTCAAAAAGGATGGACTAATGTGCAAATACAACAAAAACTATGTAAAATGCATGGAAATATACTTAAATGGGTAAAGGATGCTAAGAAATGCTTTGGACAGAGATTATACATGACTTGGTGCAATAATTGGCATACATGTGTATGAATTGATGACACTCGGGCAATTTGGTCATTTCAGTGGTCATATGTGATAAATGCATGCATGGGGATAATGCATGGTCTAAGATATGCCAAAATGTATGTAAAAATGTTAGGAAAAAGAAAACATGCAAAGGAAAAAGTCTTGAAACAATAAAACGATGTAAAAACAATAAAGGACAAGCATAAAGACCAAAACGTAAAATTCATAAAAAAGGATGAAAACCTGGATTAAAACACATTCAGAAACTTCAATCCTAGTGTACAGATGATGAATCAAAGGAAAATGTGACACTGGAATGTGAGAATTGCACTTAGATAATTCCTTGAAAACTTAGGGTCTAATATGCAAAATTCACAGAAAGGGATAGTTCATGGTTAAAAATGTGTTTAAAAAGTATTATCTTGATGCTAGGATGTAAAAGTTAAAGAAAATGTGGCTATGAGATGTGACATGTGTGAAAATTGCACTTTTGGTAATTTCTTGAAAACCTAGGGTTTACTATGCAAAATTCCCACATAGGATGTAGATCTGACAAAAATGTGAAATCAGATGTTCATTTATATTTCAAACATGGTTTTTTTTGAAATCTTTTCTCAGGTTATGATTTTACGTGCTCTTGTGATTAATAAATGGGAAACGTATTAAAATGTGATTTGAAATGCAATTAAAACTATCATTAATGATTTAAGAAAAATTCAAGGGCCTAGGTACAAATATTCCTGTCCAGAAAACATTATAAATTGAGTTCAGGGGTTGACTTGCAAAATTTTAGGACCAAAATGTGATAAAAATTAAGATTTTTACATGATCAGTGTAATTATGGATAACTTTAAGGTCTTATATGCAAATTGTACAAAGGAAATTCTTTTCAAAGAACCCAAGGGCAAAATGCAAAAGCTCAGGACTTAAATGCAAAGAAAACATGATCTCAGGGGCTTAAGTGTGATAAAAGAAGCATGAATAGGACTGAAAATGCAGTTAAAAGATCAATAAGGCAAAATGTGCAATATTTACAATGTAATTTTAAAACAGGAAAATTCAAGAGTCACAAAATAAATTTTAAGGACTCATTTGCAAAGAAAACATGAATACAGGGGTCTAGTTGTGAGGAAACAAACATTTATGTGACTAAAAATGAAATTAAAATTTAAACAGGACAAAACATGTAATATTTACAAAAATAATAAAGGAATGAAATTTATTTAAATCTTCATGGGTTTAAACACAAAAACACAGGACCTAAGTGTAATAAAAAAGGACCCAAAAGTAAAAAAGGACCTAAATGGAAGAAAGGACCTGGATGTGAGAAAAAAGGACCTGGATGAAAGGGAAAAGGACCTAAAAAAAATTCCAAGGACCTAAATGTAATGATAGTTAGGACCTATGCGTAATTATTGAAAACTAAAAGAAATTGTTAAATCAGGCTATTTCGAAGATCGCCGGCGGATCGCCGACGCTCCCACTCTGGTACGGACTCCTGCGAGCCTCTAGCGGCGACACAATGACGGGAAGGTGGTAGCAGTGGTCGAAGGAGCTTGAGGGTGTCATGGCGAGCACCTCCAAGGCTGTGGGCTGGAGTGGGGAGGCCTGAGAGGCCTCCCCCTGCTCTGGCTCCGGCGAGGAGATGTCGTCGCAGGAGAAGACGATGGAGAGACGTCTAAAAGTGATGTGATGGCTGGGGTGACACGACGAGCACTGGAGAAGCTCCAAGGAAGCGCTAGGAGGATCCTGGTGGGGTCATTGGAGGCTGGGGGTGGACTAATGGGCTCTCTCCACCGCGTGCTTTGGCGATGGGTGCAGCGGCAACAGTGGAGATCGTTTGGTGGCTGAAGCGGTGACGGGCCTGCCTGGAAACGTTCATGGCAAAGCAGTAGATCTCCCCGATGCATTGGCGCGGAGTGGAGGCCTTCGGTGAGCTCCAACGACTTCGCGCTGGAGGTGCGGCGGTCGGCGATTGTAGAGGCGTCGGCGGTGTGCTTCTGGCCGTGGGAGGCCAACTGAGGTCTTCCTTGAGCGACAAGGCTCAGGGAGGAGGAGGAGGAGGAGGAAGAAGGGGCGAAGGCCCGTGGGGCCTCCCATGAACCAGGAGGCTTGAGGCCTCGCCAGTGGTGGTGAACACCACCAAAGGAAGGGAAGGGGGTGTGGGGCGGAAGTCTCCAACGAAACACGATGCAGGGGGCTACAAGTGGGTTGGTCAGAGCTAAAGGGCAACGGTTTAAAGCCAAAAAGAAAAAGGGAAAAGGAAGGGAATTACTTGTGTGAGGTATCTGTCCTCTCTGGTGAGCAGCGAAGACAATCTCTGGGTCGATGCTCCGGCAATGGTGGTTGGGGTCCTAGGACACACAAAAGGGCAGGAGGAGGTCTCTGAAGGTGGTGAATTGGCATGGTTTCTCCAGGACAGGAGGGGTGGTCTTAGGCTCTCCGTTTGTCCCTCCGGTGATCGTGGTCCTCCTTCTCCGACGAGACTCCTCTCTACTGCTCCCCTCTTTCTTCTCCGGGTGGTTTCTCAGGCTTTTAAGAGAGGTGGAGGGTGCCAAGGGGATCGTGGGATCGTGGCATCGTGGCTGCAGCTAGCCAGCTCGTGGGGGAAGGAGGGATGGGGTGATGGTTGCAGTTGGAGAAGAAGGAGACTATTCATTTATTTTTCATATTTCCCAAGTTTTAAACTAAGTGTGGTTTGGGCTTAAGGGGCCAGACTTTTTGGGCTTTTGTTGTTTTTTTTTTGGTTTTTTGGTTTGGTTTTAGTATTTTAGTTTTGTTTTAGTATTTTGGTTTTGTTTCAAGTTTTTTTAAAATTATTTGTTTTGCTGATTAAGTTTTGATTTTTTGATTTTGACGTTTAATTGTTTTTAAATTAGGGTTTTTAGGGGTTTGAGTTTAATTATGTGATTTTAAGCTAGGGTCTTTAGGGTTTAAATAAATGATTTTAAATTAGGGTTTTTAGGATTTTAATTATTTTAGGGTTTTTTTGTGATTTAATTAATTTAGATTTTTGTGATTTAATTAGTTGGTTTTAAAGTAGGATTTTCAGGATTTTAATTATTTTAGGAGTTTTTAGGGTTTTTGGATTTTAATTAGAGTTTTTAGTTTAAATTAGGGTTTTTGGAATTTAATTAAGGCTTTTTTAGTTTAATTAGGGTTTTTGGGTTTTAATTGGAATTTTGAGTTTTAATTTAGGGTTTTTAGATTTTTATCATGGTTTTTAGTTTAATTAGGGTTTTTTTGAATTCTAATCATGGTTTTTAGTTTAATTAGGGTTTTTTTGGATTTTAATGAAAGTTTTGTTTTTAAAATAAGGTTTTTTGGATTTTAATTAAAATTTTGGGTTTAAATTAGGGTTTGTAACTTAATTAAGTGACTTTTGGGTTATTTAGGGTTTTTTTGAGTTTAATTTTGGTTTTCCTTGAAATTAAATGAATTAAAGTGGTTTAAATGGATTTTATTTGATTTTGATTTTAATTAGGGTTTATAATGTTTTTAGGTTGATTTAAACGGATTTTAATCAATTTTGACCGTAATTTGAGTTTTCACTTGATTAATTAGGGTTTTAAATGTTTTTAGGTTGCTTTAAGTGGATTTTGCTTAATTTTGGTTTTAATTGGATTTTGGTGAATTTTGGTTTTAATTACTATTTTTTGCTTTGATTAAGTTAGAGTGAGCTTATGTGGGCCTAAATGGGCATGAGGGTTTATGGTTTTGGTGGAGTTAGGGTTTAGGGGTGGTAGTTGCAACCAGAGCATCTTCCTAAGGAACCTGCTACCAAGTGACTGCGAAATCGGGGTGTTTACACATGGATCTAGATTCGACTAAGGACAAGAAAGCTTATGAAAAGTGAGAGCTTTTCAATCAACTAAGTCTAATGATCTTGAGGTGTGCCATTTCAAATACTTTTAAGGACATAATGTCCAAAGAAATGACTACCAAAAAATTTCTTAATGATTTACTAAGAATGAAAAAAGTAGAAATTAGCACATTATTGGCAAATTTAGTTTCTATGAAATACAAGCCAAAGGGAAACATAGGAGAGTATATTTTGAAGATGTCTAATGTTGCTTCAAAATTAAAAGTACTTAAGTTAGAGCTGTCGGAAAACATACGTACGCATTTAATTTTGATCTCTCTTCCTACATAATTTAGTCATTTCAAGGTCAGTTACAACTACTAAAAGGATAAATGGATTCTTAATGAGCACATTTCGCATTGTGTGCAAGAGGAAAAGAAACTGAAGTAAGAAAAGACAAAGATTGCTTATCTGGCTTTCACCTCTATGGACAAAGGCAAAAGAAAGCTAAAACATAATGAAGTTGTAAGTGTTTAACCCAAGAAGCAACAGAGGCAAATTGTGTTTACCCGCTACTTTTGCAACAAGGGTAGACACAAGAAGTGAGACTATACCAAGTATTACGTTTGGTGTGCTAAGAAGGTACATTTTTTGCTTTGGTTTATTCTAAAGTTTATATAACTTCTGTACCTAGATACACCTGTGGATAGATTCTGGTGCAACTTCTCACATAAGTATGTCTATGTAGGATTGTCTAAGTTGTTGGACATCAAGTGATGTTGAAAGATACATCTTTGTGAATGACGACAATAAAGTAGAAGTAAAAGCTATTTGTCATTTTAGATTTTTTTTTAAGAATGAATTGTATTTTAAATTTGCAAGAGACTTATATTGCATTGTCATTTAAGCGGAATTTTATTTTTATTTTTGTATTAGATAAATCTAGATATTTTTGTTTTCAAGGAAATAGAAAATTTAGTCTTTTTCAAAATTCTAATCTTATTAGTATTGGTTCTTTGATTAATAATCATAATATATATTTGGTTGATACAATAATTTTTTATAATGAAACCTTACATTCTACATCTAAAGGTATAAAGCAACAATCAAGTGAAAATTTCGCTATGTTATGGTATAAACATTTAGGTTATATCTCTAAATAACAAATAAAAAGGCTTGTGTCAAATGGAATTAATCTTTCTCTTGACTCAACAGATTTTTAAGTTTGTATTAAGTATATTAAAGGAAAATAAACCCATTTTAGGAGATTACGTATCAATAGATGTTCAAATGTCTTAAAACTAATAAATACGGATATTTATGGATCATTCTCTACGACGTTTTCAAATGGTTAATAATAATTTATTACATTCATAGACAACTATTCATGTTTTGATTACCTAAATCTCATTTATAAAAAATCATAAACCTTGTATGTGTTCAAATAATTTAAAGTTGAAGTTGAAAATCAACTAAACAAAAGAATTAAAGTTGTTAGATCTAACCATGGTAGTGAATATTACGGTAGATATGACAGATCCTACGAACGTCTAAGCCCATTTGTCAATTTGTTGGAAGAATATAGCATTGTCCCTCAATACACCATACCTGATTCTCCAACTATGAATGGTGTTGTCGAGAAGTGCAATAGGATATTTAAGGACATAATGAGAAGTATGACTAGTCAGTTTACCTTACTAGAATCTCTCTGGGTCGAGGTAATTAAGACTACAACTTACATAATAGACAAAGTATCAACTAAAGTAGTAGCTAAAATCTCCTATGAATTATGATTTAGGAAGAAATCCAGCATAAAACATCTTCATGTGTGGGGTTGTCCTGTTGAGGCTAGGCCATATAAGGTGTAACGCCCCGATCCCGGGCACGCAACCAAATCACAGTATCACAAGCATAATTACACAAAATTACAGAACAAATAGAACTGTAACTAAGGCTCACCTTCAGGATCACAATGTGCGGCTAGAAGCTCCAATTCCTGCACCGGAACCCGGCTGCACGCGGCCTACACTTGAAAACCAAATAGCACACGTGAGTGACATCTAAGTCACCCAGTACGCGCCCCAAAACACACAACCACAAACAAAACTTGGCAAAACCAAAAGAAACTCGTTTCTTATCATTTTGTAAAAACTTGGTTTTTTTTTTCTTTTAAAATCATCCTTTCTTTTATTATATAATCACTTGGGAATTCAATCCCAAAACCAAATTCTTTTTCAAAAGCCATATCTCTTTTCTTTTCTCAAACATCTTGGAAATTTATTCCAAAATCACATTTTCTTCTTACAAAACATTCCTTTACATTTCTTTCAAAAACCTTTTGGAATTCATTTTTCCAAAACATTTCCATTTTTGATATTAGAGATTTCTCCCCAAAACACACTTTTCAAATACACATTCTAACCAGATCCAACCTAAAACACAATGCCCCATTGGACTCAAAATCAAATAATAAACATTGGCTGGCAACTGCTTAAAACATCATCATTTCTTTTCAGGATTTTAGGACCATTTCACAAGTCCAATCTTAACCAAAACACATTTCTCTTTGTTTATTCATTTCCACTTTCTTTACTGTTGTTACCTTAATCAGGGGTAACCAGGCACACAAGCAGTAGGTGAGGACATCCTTCCCCTACCTTCCTGCACTGCCACGATGAGATTCCCCGTGCGGGATGTCATCGCCCCTACCAACCAGCCTCAATTTCATTTTCACAAGTGCACGGGGATACGTCTCTGTCTAACGCCCCAGTCGGTGACCCGAACAACTAGGTCCAATGACCCAGGCTCAGCCTACACCGTCGGTGACCCGAACAACTAGGCTTACAAGCCCAGGCTCAGCCTATACCGCTATGACCTCGGTGACCCAAACAACTAGGTAAAACTACCCATGCTCAGCCTACACCTGCGGTGACCCGAACAACTAGGCTCAAAGGCCCAGGCTCAGCCTACACCACTACGAGCTCGGTGACCCGAACAACTAGGCTCAAACGCCCAAGCTCAGCCTACACCGACTCAAGCTCGGAAACCACAATCTTGTTCATAACACATTATTAGTGTTCTATTTCAAAACTCTTTCCAATTTTTCGAATACCATTTTCCATTTCATTCTTTCCGTTGCAGGACTCTGTTTCCTTGCAACACTTGACCCTCCATTGGGGTTACAACTCAAGCCATCAAAACCACATTAAAACCATAAGTTGGGTCTCATGCCCAAAACCACACAAAATCATCTTTTTCATTCGTTTGTAGGGTCAAAACCGAAAACCACACCCAAATCCGTTTGTTTGGGGTTCCACATACCTCCATGTTATTAAACGGGGCAAACATCATTCATATAAACACACCATACAATAACAACCACTTAACATTCATTAAAAATCACATTTAAACCATTAAAAGTCAGGGCCAAAACGGCATACCGAATTTTCAATTCGGTATACCGAAATTTCCTGTTTCGGTATACCGAATTTTTTCGATATGCCGAAACCCCCTGTTTCGGTCGACCGGAAGATTTCGGTCTACCGAAACCTGGGTCCTGGCCTAATCTGCTAGGATTTCGGCATACCAAATTTTT
>JAMKQA010052530.1:0-10399 GCA_024699735.1 Posidonia australis | reverse complement strand
AGTGGAACCTACCTTATCCAAGGTGTTTCTTCTTAGAGAACCCAAGATAATATGATCCTTGTTGCTTTGGAAGGGCTGAAGATGCTTTGGAATGCAAGTGAATACTCCAGAAAACGAGAACAGGCTGCTGGAAAGAGTATATGGCTTGCTCAAGATGCTCTCTTAGATCAGGATTGCTGAATCAAGGTTTTCTAACCTTTTCTAATGGTTGCCTATAGGGGTCCTTATATAGGATTTCTCAAGGGTAACTCCTAGAGAATATAAGGAGCCTCGTAAACAAAGAGCCTGGGAAGATTCCATGGCATATTCGTTGGTGGAGGTAACAGCCAAGGGAGGTGGAAAGCCAGCAGCCAGCAATCTGAGAAGTGGTTGCGCGCCAGCTTAGTGCGGCAGGTAGGTGTGCCAGCTTGGTGCTCCAGCTAGGTGTGCCACTGTAGTGCTTCTGCTCAATGCTCCAAACAGGTGCTCCACATTGGTACTCTAACTTGGTGCTCTCCCCTACCTGTCTGGATTTCTAATTGGGCTACGGGCCTGCTATAGTTTTGTGGTCGGTTTAGCTAATGGGATTAGGTTTTCCACATCCAAAGCAACATCTGGAAAGCTTATCTTTGAGTCACCTCAAAATCAGGGTGTCTGCAGATGCCCCTCCTTGAGCAAGGTCGAGGGACGAAAGGAACCAAGACTGATGCTCAGGGTTGACAAGATACCCTCATTTTGAGGTTACAGAAGGATGGTATTTGCTGTAGGCTGTAGGTCACTTATCAGGTGGATGCACCGAAAGTCATGACTTGTCGCCAAATGCAAATGCCAATGCATGCGACTGCTGACCTACATGCTGGGGATGTAATGTCAATGCAAGATGCTAATGCAAGAGCCGATGCTGAAGGCCGATGCGAAGCTGATGCTAACAAAAACACAAGAATGGGTGCTTGCAAGATGATGCGATGCTGACGCTAATGCTGATGTGATAGGCAAAAGATAAAGAGATCCTGCACACAGAGGGAACCACTACCAAGAAAATGATCAGTTGTCGAACTCATCAACCGGATTATTGAGGTTATCAACCTAAAGAGGCGGGATATGACAAATCAAACAAGTCTTGTCATCCCGATCGCCAGACAGTATGACGGTTGTCAACCGAGTAGTTGGGGATACCAGCCCAAGGGGAAGAGGGGCATGACAAACATACTATTTGTCAAGCGAAAAAAAGAAGGCCTTGTCCGCACAGACCAAGGGCGAACAAAGAGATTTCGCGCCTGCGAAAACTCGGAAGAGAAGAGAGAAAAAAGGACCTTGACTGCCCAGTCAGAGGGTCAAACAACTGGATTTCGCGCCCGCAAAAACTTAGAAGGGAAAAGACAAGGACCTTGACAGCCTGGTCAAAAGGTCAAGCAGCTGGATTTCCTGCCCGGGAAAATCCGAGAGAAGGGCTAGGACCCTGACCATCCGGTCAAAAAGGTCAAGTTGTCGGATTTCCTGCCCAAGGAAATCCGAGAGAAGGGTTAGGACCCAGACCATCCGGTCAAAAAGGTCAAGCTGCCGAATTTCCTGCCCAAGGAAATCCGAGAGAAGGCTAGGACCCTAACCATCCGGTCAAAAAGGCCAAGCCGTCGAATTTCCTGCCCGGGGAAATCCAAAAGGGGCAAATGACGTTGACCACCCGGTCAAAGTCAACAGGCTGGATTCCGCGCCCGCGAAAATCCAAGATGGGCAAATGATGTTGACCGCCCGATCCAAGTCAACAGGCTGGATTCCGCACCTGCGAAAATCCAAGAGGGGCAAATGACGTTGACCTCCCGGTCAAAGTCAACAGGCTGGATTCCGCGCCCGCAAAAATCCAAAAGGGGCAAATGACGTTGACCGCCCAGTCAAAGTCAACAGGCTGGATTCCGCACCCGCGAAAATCCAAAAGGGCAAATGACGTTGACCGCCCAGTCAAAGTCAACAGACTAGATTCCGCACCCGTGAAAATCCAAAAGAGGCAAATGACGTTAACTGCCCAGTCAAAGTCAACAAGCTGGATTCCGCACCCGCGAAAATCCAAAAGGGGCAAATGACGTTGACTGCCCGGTCAAAGTCAACAGACTAGATTCCGCACCCGTGAAAATCCAAAAGAGGCAAATGACGTTAACCGCCCGATCAAAGTCAACAGGCTGGATTCCGCGCCCGCGAAAATCCAAAAGGGGCAAAAGACGTTGATCACCCAGTCAAAGTCAACAGGTTGGATTCTGCACCCGCGAAAATCCAAAAGAAGGAGGTAGAAGGGTCTCATTCGCTTGGAAGGAGAATCTAAAAAACCAAAACGATGATTCCTGGATTGTCCCCTAGGGAGGAAAATAGCAAAGGTGCCCCGACGGGCAAAACTGTAAATATGCTGGCTGCTAATGCTGTGGTGCAGAAACCGGCATTCTTGCTGAGATGCATGTAGAATCTCTTCTTGCTGGAATTTTTCCACCAAAAGTGGCATTGTTTGCAAAAGGTGAGGACTTACTTGCAAATGTTCTAAACTTAAGGGCTTTTTTGCAAATTCCCCAATCACGACTACCTTCTGATTGCTGAATTATCATTGTGCCGTGACATTCGAGATTCTGCTGTATCTAAACAAATGTCTGCATCAAACAAAACTTCCCACATCCTTTGTGGACTAATCTACAAATTTGTGAAACGTAGGGGGTTTTCCACAAATTACCCCATCTGGTGCATTTTGTAGGTCATGTGCCTGATACTGTGTATTCTGCTCTTAGAGCGTAAGCTGTGAAGTGCTAGGGGCTGAAACGCAATTTCCACCGCTATTTTGCATATTGAACCTTAACTATTAAGTGGGTCCCACTGGATAACTGCCATAACTGCCAAGGGACATTCTTCTTTTCTTTCTGCTTACTGGGACTACAAAATATGCTTGTGCTACTTGGCTCTTCATGGTTCCGCTATTATTTTGCCTGACGTGATTTCATATCTCAAAGCAACATGTATACATACATATATATATATATATATATATTTTATTTTATTTCCCCTTAATATGTATGCCCCTTCATCTTCCTCCCCATTCTCCGCTTTTCTTCTCATACGAAACCCATCTCTTCTCTTCATCTCTCCTGCCATTCTCTCCACCCATTCTCTCCTCCCCCCTCAACTCTTCACGGCAGCGGCGCGCAGGAGGTGCGCCAGCGAGGTGCTCTTGGCTAGTGCAGGGATCTGGACGTCGGCTAGGTGCGGCAGTGCAGCGGAGGTGCAGCGGTCGTTTGGCGGCAAGATGCTTGGTCGACGGCGGCGATGGACCGGACTCTCCAGGATTGGTTGGAAAGGGGGTCGCCGGTGGAGGTATTGTCTGATCTCCTCTTTTGTTTTTGCGTGTGCCCCTTTTTGTCGTGGATGGTCGGCGGCTTGGTGAGCTCCGACAGGCTGCGCGAGTGGTGGCTAGGATGGCAGCTCGGTGATGGTTGTGGGCTAGGATGGGTTAGCCACGGGGCCTGGTTGATTGGCAACTGTGAGATGCTAGCGGGCTGGAGTAATGTTGCGAGTCGCCGGCGGTGCTGGCCGTAGTGGCGTGTTGGCTGTGGGTTTCGGCGGCAGGTGGGCAATGGGTTGGCCTGCAGTTGCAGTTGGAGGTCGCGGTTGGGCTCTGATGGGTTGGTCGTGAGGTGGTGGTGAGGGGTTGGTTGTGTGGTGACGATGGTCGGTGGTGGGTTTGTGGCTTGTAGTGGGGGTTGGAAAGATGGGCAATGGGTTGGCCGTGGTGGTGATTTTGGAGTAGTGGTAATGGGTTTGGGTATTGTTTGTGCCATTGATTGAATGCCATGATCCATCTTTCATGCCATTTGAAGTATGGTTTATGAACTGCTTTGAATCCACATTGGTCACATGCTTTAATGAATTGCTAAACCATGCTTTAAGAAAGATGATAGCTTTTGCAGAATGTTCCCTTTTTGCATATTTTAACAAGAAAATATTGCCACATGATTTGCACATTTCCACGTGACACTGAGCTGTATTTGTACGCCTATTTATACTTGTATCTCATATGCCATAATGCCATGCCCTCTTTCCTTATTTTGCAATACTTGACTTTGCCTTGGATCCCATGTGCCCTTTTTGCCTTTTCTGTAGGATGATCCAGTTCCCGAGGAGAGGACCCCACAGTCCTCCCAAGGTACGCCATCTAGCTCTCGCTCTCGACGGTGGGGTAGTTCTTCGAGATCACGGGCCTCCAGTAACTCGACTCCTACTGTACCTATTGAGGTAAGCCCAAAATTGGAAGAAAATGGGTATATAAATCAGGTGCTTTATTTACCATATGCATTTTTAGGAGTCTGGCAATTTCGAGGGGCAGCTGCTAAGCGAACATCATATCTGCGAGGGTCCTGACTTTGGGGTAATTTTCTCGCTTTGGCGAGCTTTAATTATAACTTGCCTCTGACTAGGCATTAATTCTGTTCTTGACATTTCAGGATGGGGATGCGAATCGGGTTATGTGGTGCCACTGGGACCCAATGCTTGACCACTTTCATCGTCTACCAGATTTTCTGCAGGACTTCCTCTTTCACCGATCCCCATTTAGAGGTTTGCTTCACATACCCATTATACATGGCCATTATAACTTCTTTAGGGCATTGGTGGAAAGGTGGAGGTTTGAGACGCACACTTTTCACTTTCCATTAGGAGAGCTGACCATCCTGCCTGATCAGTGGGCTCTGCTGACGGGTCTTCCCTTCGGCGACGAGCCGATTATAGGTGAGACTACTCATGGCTTGCACCTTGCTCCTGCGCATTTGTGTCGTGTTCCTCCTAAGCCACCTAGGGGGAAACACATGATCACCGTGGGGTGGCTGAGAGAGTGGGACCAGTTCTGGCCCAACCCCGAACCTGACAGCGAAGAGGCGGACTTTGTGCTGAGGCATTTCTTGCTGGATCTGCTGGCCATGATTTTCTGTGACTCGTCTTCTTACTGCATTCATGCTGATTGGTTAGCGTACTTAACCAATCTGGAACATCTGGACCACTACGACTGGGTCGGCGTTAGTTATACTTGGCTAATTTACGGGCTCGATAATGTGGTCAAGCTTGGGCGTCGCTCCTATGTGGGGTTATATCCTCTACTGACTATAAGTACTCATTTCCATTATTAGCCAAGTAAATATTTTTGATTCTTATCTGACCTTTGCCTCCCTTTGCTAGTACTGGATTATGGAGCATATCACTAGAGGGCATAGTTTTGGCCGTCTTCGAGATAAGCTTCTGCCTCTCCCTCGCCAGTGGGTCGAGCCTGACCACCGGACTGCTGCAGGGGTCTATAGTTACGAGTCCTACCGGTATCTGCTGGACCGAGTAGAGCTCGAGGATGTAAGCTTTTTACTATTTAGACTTCAATTCTGTATGCCAGTATTACCTGCTTTGCTTACAATTCTCTGTTTCTGTAACAGGTTCACCTACGCCCATTCTCTAGATATGATGGCTTGACTGGGTTCCTCTGAATTCCGGCCGCGTTCTTAGGGACAAGCAGGTGAAATTCTACTGCATGAAGAAGTCGGCCTACTTCCTCCCGGGGCACGTGCGGCACCAGTTTCTGAATGTGTTCTGCATTCCTGCCCCTCCTCCTTCTGATATGGACTACCTGGCTTCGACTCGTTCAGTTGCCAGAAGCCGGCATGCGGCAGCTATGGCTTCCCAGGACAAACATGTCCTTCGGGAAGTCAACTACACATATTATCTGGCTTGGTACAGGTGTGTTGGGAAGCCGTACCTATTTGAGGAGGCAATGCGGGATAGCCAGCGCAGTATGTGGTATGCTTCCGACTGGGCCAAGGTACTTGATTATAATCTTTGCATAATACTTCCAGGTATATGATTTATATAAATCTGACATTTGTCACAATTCAACGGGGCTTTGAAGATCAATTTGGCACCTTTTATGCCGACATCCGTCGGAAGAGGGTAAGACTTTTGCTTTGTAAATTGCCATTTTCAGCTCAAAACATGCCTGACATATCTATTACTTTGCAGGAACTACGCTGGCGTAATATCATCCGGGTATGCCTCTTTTTCTATCTTTGTTACTTTACTTTATAATTTTGACTGCTAACACAAATCTTGATATTGCAGCAACGCTCCCCAACCCAAGAGGTGAATGTAGCGAGCAGCGGGGAATTCACCATGGAGGCATCTGAGGAGGACCGCTCAGATACCAAGGTTTCCCAGCAGGCCTGAGATTCTGCTCCCCGTTCTCAGTCTGCTGCAGCCGCTCAGTGGTCGCGACGGATCTCTCGACGAGGCGCCCACCTTCTGGCCAAGAGCTTCCAAGAGGCATCATCCGACGAGGAGGAGTCAGGTGAGGAGTAGCTATCTTGTACTTTGTAGTTATTTCC
Source organism: Posidonia australis (assembly GCA_024699735.1). Taxonomy (NCBI): domain Eukaryota; kingdom Viridiplantae; phylum Streptophyta; class Magnoliopsida; order Alismatales; family Posidoniaceae; genus Posidonia; species Posidonia australis. The sequence continues at coordinate 4,034 of JAMKQA010052530.1, read as the reverse complement.
AATCCTTGTATTAATAGTGGAATGTTGTAAACTTACTTCAGAATTTCTATAAAATGACAATTCCGGATTCTGCGATGTGCCGCTTCTTGGGGTTTTGTAAGTTGTATGCAAAATTTTCTGTGCAGGTTCAAACAAATGGCACCGATTTGGCGAGATCCATATTTTAGGGGAGGTGTTGCTGAAATTTTGCAGCTACTCCGTGCACCACTGAGGTGCACCACTAGGTGCGCCACCTATGCACTCCGCTCGAAAATGGCAGGTTTGCTTTCCTTTTATGCTAAAACCTTTTACTTATAACCTCGCATTCCCAGCGAGATGCACCGCCGCCCCTTTCTGCAAACACCCTAAAATCTTTTGAATCTTGCTTGTAGCACCTTATCTGATTCGTTCTGGATTCCTGCTACGATAATACAATGGTATGTGAATGTTTTGTTTGATTTCTTTGTTGATTTCTTCCTACCTTGCTCTATGAAAACAAAACACAGATTTCGTTTCTGCCACATAGCCTTAGATTTACAACAAGACGTGATTTCTTGAGCATGCTTTTTATTCTTGCATTAAGATCAAGATCATATATTCCACTGGATCATTCCGTTTGTTTTATATTTATGTCAAGTTCTGCTCTTTTACTGCCATATCTGGCCCAAATCTGTGTCCACAGAGTTATCCTACCATGGTGACACCAAAACATTGCTTGGATGCTCTACGCGGCTGGATTGATGCTTTGACAGCTGGTGACCGCGAACAACTGCGAATTTGGGGCATAACCTCCTCACTTTTAAGTATAGCTAAAGTGGAGGTTAACTGGCATCTGTTATGCGCCGTTGCTCGATTTTGGAAGCCGGCCTTGCACGTTTTCCGTTTTGGGCAAATAGAAATGACTCTGACTTTGGAGGAGATTAGACGGATCTGCGGCCTGTCGCCATTCATGTCTCCTCCAATCTTCACTTGCCACGACAACTATATTCCAGCTTGTAGTTGACTGACGGGCTTGACCAGAAGCGTCTGTGAAGAGAAACTTATCTGCAGAGATGGATCTACTACCATGGTGCGCCTGGATTATTTTGACGAGATTATCAGCGCCTACTCTTCTTTAGGCATCCTGTGGCTTCATATTTTTGTGCTGCGCTTCCTTGGGGAGCTTATCTTTAGCCATGGCTAGACGACTGTGGCTATTGAGGTAGCAGAAGTAGCCTAGGCGATGGTTATCCGCCAGATTGATCTTGCTCCTATTCTCCTTGCCGAGACCTATGTCGGTTTGGACCGGGCGTTGAAGCGCTCCCGGCACTTCCATGGTTGTGGCGCCCTAGTGCAAGTAAGCAAACCATTTTATTTAAATACTTAAATACTCTACTGTGCTTATCTTAACTATGCGACCCATTTTTGCCAAGTTTGGTTTGCTGCTCATATGGGAGTGAAGATTCTGCGCCCTCGGCCTTCTACCTTTGAAGCTTATAGCCGTACTCACAATTCGAGGACACTTCCAGGTGTGCATGAGCTGTGCAGCAAACTGCGGAATTTTGCTGAGGACACAGTAACATGGTGCATTATATCCTCGGCGTCAAGAACTTTTACTGCCTTTTATAATGCTACGGACATGCGGCTTGTGGTCCTTCATGGGCTCATGGGAGGTGTGGAGTATCACCCTGTTCGAGTCCTTCGCCAGTTTGGCTTTTGCCAGGATTCTATTGAGCAAAGTCCCTGCCCTGACTGGAACAAGAGGTATATTGTCGACTCTAATGCAACAACCTCAGAGTTGGCCCGTAAGACGCGTGTTGGCATCAAGTCCTCCGATCTTGCTATTACTGAGGGCTCCGGTTGTACAGTGGAATACGAAGCCGAAATAAGGGAGACATGGCCCATAAGCGAGATTCTGCCCAGTGGCACCTGTTTCACGGGGGCTAGCAGCTCAAAGAAGCCCAGAGTTAATTAGCAATGTCTGTATCAGTGATGGACCATAATAAAAATTGCTTGCATTTATGTCATCTTGTCTTGCTTGTATTTGTTCATATATTTTCAAAATTGTTCTCAAGATTAACTTAACTGGCATGCCCCTGGTCAGAAGATTCTTCCAATTAAAGAAGCAACTAGCATGCCCCTAGTCAAATGCCTATTTGCCCATACTACGACCCAAAAAAGGCAGCTGGCATGCCCCTGGTCGGAATACAGCCAAACGCCTTGCAAAGTGAGACAAATATGCTTGACTTAAAATGCTAAATGTTGTGCAAAAAGTACAGTGCAGAGAGAGGATTAATTAATTAATATATTGGTGCCCTCAGCGCCAAGGAAGCCTGTTTTGCCTGCTGTAAGAGGTGACACTATCCTCGACTCATGTGGCACTAACCTAGACACTTAGATTTATTTGTGGCTCTCCTTCAGATATTTATGGACTTCATGCCAAATTCTTGGGGCCCTACATCTACTTTTTTAAGGATTCATATTTCTTTTTCTCCCTCAAAGGCATGCTGACTTACCTTATTCCTGCTTGGAGGTAAAATACACCTAAGCTGAGGGGGTGGCTTCTCTTTCTGTTTGATATAGAAGGGGTGGCTAGTCCCTTTATCTAATCTATAGGTGCATGCTTCGACTCCTCTCCAAGTTATAAGGGAGGAATAGGGTTGTTCTGTATGCCTTTCTCAGTGGAGCTAGCTTCTGTCTACCACTTCTGTCTCCTTATTTTCTTTTGTGCTCCAGAGTCGATATTTTTCTTGATTGCTCGCACTCTCTCTAGACCTAACATTTTTACTCCCTCTGAAGGTGTAGGCCCTCTCGGAATTTGCACATTTCGTCCATTCTACTGAAATCTCTCCCTCACTTCCTAAGTTAAAAGGGTAGTAACACCTGAGGAGGACTGGACTCGTCTTACGCAGGCAGGCTTCCGATTTTCCTCATCGGGCAATGATGATACTATACAAAAGAAAAAGTGCAGCAGATTATCCATGTTATGCTAGGATTCAATAACCTAAAATATTAGTAGGCGAAAAGAAGAAACATGAAAATGCATGGCTCACGGTGCAAGGCTTAGGATTGACTAGGAGTCACTGATAGTACATCTTTAAGTAGGAGGCATTGACAGGCTCTGACTGCTCTCTATGGTCCATGCCTTCAACAATGACTGCACCGCCAGACAGGACCTCCTTAACCACAAAGGGTCCGCGCTAGTTAGGCCTAAATTTTCCCCGTGCATCGGGCAAATGAATGGCACGTAAAACCAAGTCTCCTGGTTCAAAGCTTCTAGGTAGGACTTTCTTTTGATATGCCCGGGCCATTTTCTTCTGGTAGCATTGGGCATGATGCAGAGCTTGTAATCTGTGTTCATCAATCAAATCTAGGTGAGCACAGCGATCTTGTATCCACTCTGCCTCTTCTAATTCTGCCTCCTTCAAGATTCTTAATGAAGGAATCTCAACTTCAAAGGGAAGGATCGCCTCCATGCCAAATACAAAAGAGTAAGGCGTTGCTCTCGTTGACGTCCAGACGGAGGTCCTGTAGGCCCATAATGCATATGGCAACTTTTCATGCCAATCTTTATGAGTCTCAGTGTAACCATGCCGGCGAGAATGGCAACATATGCGAAAGTCGGCAAAGTCACAGCAAAAATAAAAATATGCAAATGCAGGAGTCGCCACCTAGTCTATTAAAATGAAAGATGAGGAAAACCATATAAAATATGAAAATCATGCAAAAATAATGGAAAAGGTCTTCGTAAACCAGAAATATGGGTAAGGATCCCTATTACGTACGAAGAAGGTGTTGGTCACCCTCGTACGCCCGATAAATCGGTCTTCTATTGGTTTCTCAATTGTTAATGGAATGTCGGCTTTTCAGCCTTTGCTGTATGCCCAAGGGCGATATGCCATGCCATGCTAATGCGTGTGGTGTCTACAATATAGGTGCATGATGTGTAGGGGTGTGTCCTAATGCTCAGAAGTATCACTCGTATTGCGGGACTAGTATCGATGCAAGAATATTGCATAATAAGATCAAAGATCTAAAATCTCGAGTGAGTTTTCATCCTTGCCTTGCTATATGCC
>JAMKQA010052513.1:0-12651 GCA_024699735.1 Posidonia australis | reverse complement strand
TGGTGTTTGCTATTGGCATTGAGTCACTCACTTGGTGGATACACTGAATGGGATGACTCGTTGCCGAAATGCAGATGCAGGCACTAAACTATGATGGAAACGTGTGTGTGATATGAATGATGCATGTTGATGCTAATGTTGGTGTGTGTTGAGCTTCGCTGGGGATGTGCGGAGCTCCGCACGATGCAAATGCAAGTGCGTGCTAGATATGCAATGCTGGTGGTGATGCATGCAATGTTAGGCACGTGATGTGAAGCATACCAAACCGAGCAGGTAGTGACGAGGACAAGTCACTGGCACTCAATGCTGCGGGAGGCATGTTAAACATTGGGATGTCGATGGAGTGATGATACACATGAATGCAAAACACTGTTGGAATGCAAATGCGCGTGCTGAGCCTCGTTGGGGATATACGTAGCTTTGCGCGATGCTAATGCGAGTGATATGGGTGTGATGATGCAAGTGTAATGCAGGTGATGATCACAATGTTGGGAGTGCAATGTCAAGGATACCACACCGAGCGAGAGTACTACAGAGGATACACTGGCACTCTGTGCTAAGGGAGGTATGTTAAGCATGCGATGCCAACAACGTGATGGTGCAAGTGAAATGGTATGAAGGATGACACATGCAATGTTGGGTACGCAATACGTAACACCAACACTGAGCAAGTGGTGCTGCAAAGGATTCACTGGCACTATATGCTACGAGAGGCGTGCTATGCATGCGATGCCAATGAAATGATGATGTATGGTATGCATGAGGTGTTAGGTATACAATGCGGAATACCAACGTCGAGCAAGCAGTGCGGTAGAGGATACACTGGCACTCAATGCTGCGGGAGATATGCCATGCATGTGATACCAATGAAATAATGATGTGTGGTATGCATGAGGTGTTGAGTAGTGTTGGGCACGTAGTGCGAATATGCCGTCATCGGGTAGGCAGTGCTACAGAGGATTCACTGGCACTTGTTTCTACGAGAGGCATACCGGGCACATGGTGCGGAAGTGTTGTAATGTAGGTGGATGAATTGGTATGCATGGAGATGCATGCAAGATTAGGCACGCAATACGAAGCATACCAGACCAAGCAGGTAGTGTCGAGGACGAATCACTAGCACAAAATGCTGCACGAGGCATGTTGAACATATTGTGAGGGACGTGATGCTAGATGAGATGATGATGCATGTAAGGTGGTATGCGGCTAATAAAAGGTCGCACACATGGTGTGAGGCATGCCGCATCGAGCAGGCGAAGCCGAGGACAAGTCACTAGCGTGCCATGCTGTGGAGGACATGCCAACCTCCTTATGTGTGTGTGTGGGGGGGGGGGGGTGTTGGATGCAGAAAAGGGCATGATGTTATGATGCTAAATGGAGATGTTCCAGCAGTGTTGATGCTATGCTTATGTAATGCAATGACATGAGATGCAATGGAATGCTGGACCTATGCTAGGAATATGATAAGTTGAAGGACTCATCACCGGATAGTTAGGGTTATCAGCCCGACGATAAGTTGACAGACTCATCACTGGATAGTTGGGATTATCAGCCCAATGATAAGTTGACGAACTCATCACCGGATAGTTGGAGTTATCAGCCCAATGATAAGTTGACGGACTCATTGCCTGATAGTTGGGGTTATCAGCCTAATGATAAGTTGATGGACTCATCGCTGGATAGTTAGGGTTATCAGCTCAATGATAAGTTGACGGACTCATCATCGGATAGTTAGGGCTATCAGCTCGACGATAAGTTGACGAACTCATTACCGGATAGTTAGGGTTATCAGCTCGACGATAAGTTGACGGACTCATCACCGGATAGTTAGGGTTATCAGCCCGATGATAGGGAGCGAGATGATACCAAAGGGAAGTCGAGATGCCCTTGGTATCGAGGGAGAGATGGCGGTGAGTAACGGGAACGTCACTCCTAAGAGTGTGACAAAGGTTCGAAGATGATTCCCGTGGCAGTTAGGGTTGCCAGCCCAAAGAAGGGCGAAATGGTACCAAAAGGTAGTCGAGGTACCCCTGGCATCGAAGGAAAGATAGTAGGCCAGTGAGCCTACCAATCACGAGGAAATGGTGATAAGTTGGCAAACTTGACACTAGGGATGGAGAAAGGGAAACAAGAATACCAAATCTGAAGGCACGACAACGACCAGAGATGATTCCCGTGACAGTTAGAGTTGCTAGCCCAAGGAAGGCAAATCGATACCAAAAGACAGTCCAGATGCCCTTGGTATCGAAGGGGAAGGATAATGTAGGAAGGAAGCCAGGGGAAACTTAGGGGATACCAGGGCGAACACAGATGCCCTTGGTATCAAGCAGAGCAACCACAAGAGATGACGGGCGCCACTTGGGGGTGTGCAATGGTCTCAAAGTGGACATATGACGCTTTGCCGAGGAGAAGCAAGGTGCAGACATGCAGATCGTCATAGACCAGCGCAGTGGGTGGACGGGACAGGACAAAAGCAAAAAGATATGGAAAGAAAAGAAGAGGAAACGGGGGGTCAGGCTGTGATTGGAAGGCACTTTGGACCGCCGAACGAGTGAAACTGATGTCAATTGAGACAAAAGGATGATGCTAGCTTACTGGAGGGTGTGATTGCTGTTGTGCTGTTGATTCTGCTACTCTAGACAATGTGTACGTCGGCAAGCACCCTTGTTGTTGGTATGCTCTGACAGGAAGGTAGCTGAAATGCCCCTGGTCGCAGACGCTCAATGAAGACCTGTGAGGCAATGCAATATGCGAGCAAAAGGGCTCAAGCAAGCAAGATGAATGATTATTAAGATCACTAGGGTGGATTTTATTGTTGCAAGCAAGCAAGTTATTGATGAAGAGTGACATTATTGCTGAGCAGGAAGAGTATGCCTTATTGATTTGTTTTTTGACTATTTTTGTTATTTTGTACTTTTTGTTTTGTTTGCCCTCAGTTAGGTTGGAAAGCTGTATGCCTACTGGAGGAAGAGGACGCCTTTGACTCAGTTGGCCCTACAGAGATTCACAAGCTATTGGTGGCTCTCGTGGGATGAGTAGTGACACTCTGTGTTAGTTGTGTTTGGCGGTGTGATGGTGGACCAGGCTCCATGCCAAACTCTTTAGGGTCCTGCACCTGCTTTTTTTTTGAGTTTACTGATATTTCTTTTGCTCCCTCATAGACGTAGGGCTTCGCTCTATCCCTGACTTGGAGGTAAAAGGCGCCTGATCTGGGCTGGAGGCTTTTGCTACAAGAGGGGGGGCTAGACCCTCGATGGTGCGGCTATTCAAGCCCATACTCCGACTTTTCTCCAAGGAATGGTGGGAGTAGAGTTATGCTACACGTCTCTTGCTCTTGGGCTGACTTCTGTCTTCTATTTCTTTTATGCCCATGCAGATGTGTTTTTCTTTTTTTTCTAGCTCACTCGCTTAATCACCCTAGCATTTGATTTCCCTCTTGGAGGTGCAAGATCTTTGAGGAGTTTAGACATTTCGTCCGACTTTGATGGATGGTGGCTCCCTCGCTGCTTGTTCATCTAGGTAGTGTCCACTTAGGAAGGGTGGTCCAATCCGACGCAGGCAAGCTTTTCGATTTTCGTCATCGGGCAGATGATTAGGATGCAAAGTGTTTGTTTTCTGATTTTATAATTTTTTTGGGTTTTGATTTTTCTGATTTTTGATTTTTTTGTTGTTTTTTTGTATCTTGTCTTTTATATTTTTTTGATTTTTATATTTTTGATGCATGATGATGATGATGTAGAAAAGAAAACAACATAGAAAACAGGGGAAAAGGATACGACTCCAGTCCCAACTGCTGATCGCTTTATTGATGCAACTTTATTCATGCTATCGGAGTCATTGGCTAAACTGGCAGTTCTACCGGATTACGATGACTGAATCTGTGGATGAACCTATTGGAACTGTTGCTACTACTGGAACTGCTGGCTGACGTCCTTTGTTAAGGTCCAGAGTGCTGGCAGTCTCACCCTTGCTTTGGGCCCCCCACGGAAAGGTTGGGAACAGAAGGAGAAGACATATTGATGAAATCAGCAGGATTCATTGGGGAAAAGGCAGAAATAGGAGGGGCAGGAGAGAGGGAGAAGATCCCCGAGCCCCCGACATCCTTAGAGTCTGAGGATTCAGCTGGGGATGCATCGAGCTGGTTCGGGTGCGCCGATGCAGGTGTGTGAATGTGTTAGTGTGTGGACCGCCTCCTGCGAGGCAACACTGATGACCTTCCGGTCAACCAGGTTTTGAACGGCATCCCGCAAAGTGATGTAGCTGTCCGTCGAATGCTCGGCACGACAGTGGAAGCTGTAGTACGCACTTGTATCATACCACCAAGGGATTGGATTTGGTAGCGGACAAGGATTCGAGAGCCTCAGAAACGACTCGACCTTAGGAAAAAGGGCACTTAGTGGCTCTGCGAGAGGAGTGTAACCCCCTTCGGCGCGGCGAGGCTGCTTTCGCCCAGGTTGTTGTCCTTATCGAGCTGGTGCGACGTGATGCATTGGCTTGACGGTGGAGTGCATGTATGCATTGCATGGAGGACTAGATGCAAGTTCTAACTGATCCGGGTCAGGCCGACTCTCTATGTCAGCAAGCTCTATAGACGATTCATACGCGACAGCATCCCTCTTGGTGTAGACGGTGTCGATGACATTGTTGGTGTTGTTGTCGGAAGCGGTAGCCTGTCTGACGAATGCTGAGAGTGCGGGGAACTTCCCACTTTGCAACGAGCTTTCCACACGAGCTGGCCCGAATCAGGGATGCAAAGGATGCAATATGCTGAATGCTGAGCAAAGCCCCTATCGCTGGTTGTGCTCCTTTGATAATGATTTCAATAGACTCCTCATCAGAAGGCCTATCTTTGATCTGGGAGGCTAGTGTGCGCCAGCGACTGACGTACTCCCCAAACGGATCGAGTTGAGATTGAAGGAATACTATTCTAGGAATGCCCGGCTAAGGTCGTCCCAAGTCTGGAAAGCAGTCGTGTCCAACGAAGTGAACCATTTGAGGGTAGGCCCGGTCAGACTTTCTGGAATAGGCAGATCAAGAGCCTCTCGTCGCCATGAAACTACGCGAGGTCTCCGCAAAACGCCTTCAAATGTGATATAGGGCAGCCTCTACCATTAAACTTCTCAAATTCCAGGATGTGGAAATTCGGAGGGAGCGTCACCTTTGGAAAGTGGCAGAGGTCCCGGAACTAGTAGGACTGGTGGTCCTTGCCTTGCACTTGACGAAGTGCTCTTTCCAGATTTCCCATTCTAGTAAGGAGGGCGTCTGAAGTTGCTGCTGACGAGACAGGTGCAGCTGAGGCAGGTTCCACGTATGCTGTATGGGTCGCCCATGTGCGCCGCTCCGGATCCACCCACATTCCTCCTGGTGTCGAGACATGGGGGCCAGCATACCCGTGCAAGGCTGCAGTGTGTTGTGGTATTGTGATGAATGTAGTGGCCTGAGTCTGATGCAAAGATGGATGGGAAGCATGCTATGCTGTGTGTGGTGGAGAGTGTGGGAGCAACAACTGTTGCATTGGCACAGAACCTGGCAACGGGCTCGAGAAATGCTGTGCTCCTGCCATGCCGAAGGGTTGGCTACCAGGTGATGGAGATGGTTGCTGTGCAAAGTGCGATGTGAATGCAGGAGGTAGGAGAGGCGCTCCCATTGTGGAGCAATGGTGAGGGCTCAGGTGCAGTGAAGTGTGATTATGCAGCTAAGGTGGGGTGCACCAGGACCTCGGGGGTCAAAGGAAAGGAGACAGAAACCGGATCGAGGTCCAAAGCCATGTGTTGCAGCTTCTGGGCGAGAGTGAGCAGATGTTGCACTTGCATGGCAGAGGTCTCCTCAATAGGCAGGACAAAAGGAGAGGCACAGGTAGAAACAGAGGCAGAGAAACAGCAGAGGCAATAGGAGGATCGACATCAAAGGAGGAAGAAGCAACAAAAGAGGCAGGCAGGGACAGAGGGGCCGAAGACAGGACCCCCTCCAGAGCAATAGAGGTAGAGTCGCCAGTCTGCTGAGCCATAGTAGTCCGCAAGTAGGCATGGAAAGGGCCTCGACGGCGAGAAGAGGCACGAACCCGAAGACGAGCTATGGTCGGAGGCGACATTAGCTCAGGGAAAGAGAAAAGACAACGGGAGGCAACCCGCACAAGAGACACTTGAGCTCCTGATCGAGGACCTCGCACAAGCCACCTGTGAGACAGGCAGGAAACAGTAGGTGTCAGAACCTGGACAAGGAAAGAATGCAAGTTATTAGAGTGGCATGCAATGACACACAATGCAGATGAATGTCTTAGAATGATGCGCTCTCACAATGCATATCCCGAGTGGGGCCAACCAAACAAGACTCACTCATGGGTTTGGGTTTAGACACAGGCTAGAAAGTAAGGTCCCGTCCCATGCCAAAGCTGTGGAACGATGGTGCGTTGTGAGCCTCGACCCTGCCAAAGCATAGATTGTACCCACTACTAACACCGACACGACCCCAGACAAGGGGGGACAACCCAACGTCAAATCCTACGCCAAAGCAATAGGACAAGAAAAATTGGAACTGGCCTTCGTAAACTGTAGGTGGACTCAGAGGAGGAGAAGATGCATGCTTTCTAAAATGATCATACATGCGATATACTTTATTGTCTTTTACTTGCGAGTTTTATTAAGCTAGATAGGGGAGAGAGTGCATGGAAATCTCTAGTTCCGCCTAAATTCCGTTTTTATTGTTGTGGATTTTATGTTAAACCAGTTAGGGAGAAGCAAACATGTCTCGACTTTCCCTAAGATGGCAAGTGTGTAAAGGGAAGAAAACACTAAAGAATAGCCAACAAACAAGCATACATCAGGAAAAAGGCATGATCATGCCATGTGTGCATGTCGTGTAAACATGATGGTGAAAAGAGAAAACATCCATCACATCAAAAGACAGGTAACATGGCATGTGTGTGTGTTGTGGCATAGCAAGTGTGTAAAGGAAAAAACACTCAACAAGCAAAAGGCATGTAATAGCAAGCATGTAATGATAAATGCAAATAAATATGGAGACAAGACGACAAACAAGCGAAAATCGGAAAAACAAAAGCTGAAGTCTTGTATCCCTTGCGGAGTCGCCAGTCCCTGTGACCATACTAGAACCGATCGTTTGTGGCGAGGGAGCGCGTGAAGGACCGAAAAGGTTACGGCGAAGATGGTGAATCTGAGGAAAGACACTCGACTTGAAGACACCAAAGAAAACACGAAAAAAGAAATCGATAAGGACAAAATGGAGTCGCCACCTAATCTTTTAAAAGCTGGAAAGACAAGGAAAACCGGATGCAATAAAACACGAGGAAAAACAATACAAAATGAATGCAAATGTATGCATGAATGTGTATGCATGCTCCGTGCCTAATAAATGCAACACATTGGTCATTGCGAGCCAGAGAAAGGGTAAGGACTTCTGTTACGCATGGGGAAGGTATTAGGCACCCCCATGCGCCCAAGAAATCTGTCTTTCTAGGCTTTCGCTCACTTGTGTGTCGCCAAATGCAAATGATCATGTATGCTTGCTAGGTCTAATATGTATGTATACTATATGCCATGCTGATGTGAATGAAGTGCAAGGGGGTAGGAATGATATGACCTAAGTGTGCTCAGAAACGCTATGTGAATCCTGGACCATCGGTCAAAATGTTCCGACATAGTAATCGTCATCGCTCCTAATGCAAGTGTGTCATGATGCATGATTTGCTCACTTGCTATGGGTAATGATGTATGATGCTTGACAAATGATAAGTGACGTGAGATGATAAATGACGTGCTTGGATGCATGGATATGTGATGTGGAAATGGATGGGACAGGTGGGCAAGGGCTCAGGCCAGCTGCTTGTTTTGTCCCTGGCAGAACTGCGCATGTCCACCGCACAAGTCTGTCGCGCAACCGGGGCACGCATGACAGTCACAGAACAGGGCAGCGAACTGGTGAGTTTTGCCCTTGCTCTAAGGGAAATGTAATGGTGTAGATGGCTAAATGGATGCATAGGGCTTTAGAGTGTTCTACCATGAGTAGATGCATGCCATGGGTTAAGACGTAGGATGCGTGGATGTGTGATGTGGTGGAATGAATGAGGTGGGTGGTGCCAGAGCTCAACCCGACAGTTTGTTCTGTCCTTGGCGGAATTACGCATGTCGCACGCGCAACCACGATGCGCCCGCTCTAGGGCCTCTAGGGACCTCTTCTTCTCCGTCACCATCGTTGAAATCGCGACGACGATGAATGTGGTGGGGATGAGATTGGGACCGCTCAGTGCTTGATCCAAGCCACTGGATCTTCCCCTCTTTCTTCCCTCTTGTTCCCAGTGTGTTTGGATGCCAGATCAGGCATCGAGGAGGCCGTGAATGGCATCCTAGATGGCCGTCGACGGTGAGGTTCCGTCGCCGACGGTCGTCATGTTTTTAAAAAAATAATAATAATAAAGGTTTCTTTTAAAAACTATGTATCTTTTCCTTTCTTACAACTAGATCCTTTTATTTTGCATTTAAGCCCCTACATTAGTTTTTTTTATCATTTTAATAATGTTTTGTTTTGTAAAATTGCAGTGTAATCCTTATGTTTTCCTTTTTTCAGGCATTAAATTTTGACATAAAACCCTCTGACTCAATTTTCATTCATTTTAAGTCCAAAATTTCCATAAAAAACCCTGAACTTCATTAAAATTGTTCTGAATGAATGATTTTCTGGCACAATTGCAAACTAAACCGTAGAGATTCAAATTTTTACTCAAATGTGCTCAAAATTGCATTTTTAACCCTAAACTTCACTGAATTTACACTGAATGCATGATTTCAAGGCATATTTGCAGATCAGTCCCTGGAAATCCATGTTTTCGTACATGAGTTCATTATTTTGCACATTTAACCCTGAATTTCTTCAAAATTGCATTAAACACGTGTTTTATTGGCAAAATTGCAAATTAAACCCTAGGAATCATAATTTTTAACCAAAAATACACAATTTTACACATTTAACCCCCAACTTCCTTAAAATTGCACAAAATGTGTTTTCTTAGGCATTTTGCTAATTTAGCCCTAGAATCTCGACCTTTACTTAGGGACATGTAATTTTTGCATAGAGGTCCCTGAAAATTTACATATTTCACTCATAATTGCATTTTGTACATTTTGTTTCCCTTTTTCATGCATATTTTCTCATGCCTACTTTCTTGCATCATGCACGCATTTCAAACTTAGTTTTCACATTATTTTCTGGATTTCTTCCGATTTGCATGATTTTGATTTGATTTGAATTTTCATCGCCCGAGGGCGTACATTAACAAGCTTGACAATGCCGACATTGACCCGAATGAGGATTGTTTTCTCCCATTTGATTTTCTCAGATTTCTTAAGTTTCCGCTGTTTAGCGAGATGCTTTCCGAATATTTTCAATTTTCACGATTTTCCTCATCACCCAAAGGCGTACAGTAAAGTGGCATTTTCAATGCCTACATTGTCCCTCGGATTATTTTTCTTGTTATATCTTTTCTTTTATTCATTTCTTTGATTTGGCATATTTTCACATTCATCTTAGGCATGTGCATTCAGAGTAGACAAGCATACACACACTAGATCATTAACAAGCAAGAAACCTAGAAAGATTGATTTCTTCGGGCGCATGAGGGTGTCTGACACCTTCTTCATGCATAACAAGAATTCTTACCCTTTCTCTGGCCTACAATGGCCAAGTGTTGCATCCATTAGGCACGAAGCACACACACATTCATTTGCATCTTTTTTCTTGCATCCATATGCATTTTTTTTTCTCGTCTTTCCATTAAAAGACTAGGTGACGACACCTTTTCCTTATCCTTTTCTTATCCTTCCTTGGTGTTTCTGAGTCTAGTCTCATTCGAATTCACCATCTTTGCCGTGACCATATCGGGACACCTCGTGTGGTTTTACACACCTTGGAGTCGTGTAAGGTTCCACCGGCATGGTCACAGAAAGCTACATACCTGTTGAAACGATGAAGGACGCCCTCAACTCAATTGACCCTATTAGGACTCATAAGCCGTGGGTGGCTTTCTTCTAGTGGGTGACATCGCTCAAACTCGCTGTGTTGGGTGGTGTGATGGATTAGACTCCATGCTAAACTCTATAGGGCCCTACACCTGCTTTTTAGAGTTCCTCAATATTTCTTTTACTCCGTCATAGATGCGTAGGTTTGCTCTATCCTCAACTTGAAGGTAATAGGTGCTTTGTCTGGGCTAGAGGCTTTTTTTGTAGGATAGGGGTAGCTAGTCCTTTCAAAGATGTAGGCTTCCAGGTGCATGTTTCGACTCCTCTCTAAGGTATAGTAAGGATAGAGCTACACCACACGCCTCGCTCTTGAGCTGACTTTTGACGTCTTTGCCTTCTTTCGTCTTTGTTATTTTATGTTCATGCAAATGTATATTTTTTTTTTGTAGCTCACTTGCTCAATCAAAACCCTAGTATTTTGTCTCCCTCGTGGAGGTATAGGGTCCTTATGGAGTTTAAAAACTTCATCTGGCTCTCAATTGTTGGTGGCTCTTTCACTTGCCTGTTTATCTAGACAGTGTAAATTGAGGAGGGATAGTCTTTTCCCATACAGGCTAGCTTTCTTATTTTCGTCATTGGGCAAATGTTAGCCTGCATAACATGTTGTTTTCTTGATTTTTTTTTTTCTGGTTTTTAATTATTTTTTTGATTTTTTTGTTATTTTTTGTTTCTTTACTTTATAAAGGAAATAAAAAGCATAAAAAATATAACAAAAAGGATACAACTCCAGTTCTCGCTACTGGCTGCTTGCTGTTGTTGATTGTCCTTGCAAGACTGCTGATTATGTTGGCTATAGTTGCTAGGACTGTCAAAGCTATTGGGATTACTGAAACTACTACTAGTGCATCCTGTTGTGGTATAGGGTATTGTAACCATGCCGGCGACAGCCTTGGGGCTTGGCGCGAAAGGCCAAATGCGCAAGGATCGGCAAAGTCACGGCAAAAAAACAAAAAAAATAAAAATACAGGAGTCGCCACCTAGTCTATTAAAAATGGGAGACGAGGAAAACCAATTAAAACAATCCAATCATGCAAATAAGCCAATGGAAAAGAAGGTCTCAAACCAAAAAATCAGGCAAGGATCCCTGTTATGCACGAGGAAGGTGTTAGGCACCCTCGTGCGCCTGATAAATCGGTCTTTCTATAGGCTTCTCATTTACTTATGAAATGTTGGCTTTTCAGGCTTTTCTGTACGCCCAAGGGCGATATGCAATGCCATGCTAAGTGAGTGGTGTCTTATGCTAAATAGGAGTGTATGGGATGTGGGGTGTGTCCTAATGCTCAGAAGGATCACTCGTATAGTGGGTCAAGCATCGGTGCAAGGATATTGCATAAACAGATGAAAGATTTAAGAATTTCGAGTGATTTTTCATCCTTGCTATACTATATGCAAAACATGATCTACCATGCATGGAAAGGGTTAAAAACTGAAGGGGGTCCTCCTGATATATCAAGGAGGAAAACCAGAAGCAAATCAAAACGGGAAAACATGCTAAAACCATTCGAAAAGCTGCTGAATGCCAATAGAAACAGGCTGATGCGCCTATGTGGTGTGCCAGACTGGTGCGCCACCTAGGTGCTCTAGTGGGGCGAGGAAGATGTGCCTAGGAAAACACCAGAAATCCATGCAGTGCAATGTAATAATGTATTCCAGAAAGTTATGCAATTTAAAGTCTTTGTAAACCTGAGAAATGCAATTTGAATATCTAGGAAAATCCAAGCATGAGAAGATATATGGACCTTGTGCTCAAGGGCTGCAAGCCTCACACAAGATCACACCCTTTTCATGCTAAATAAAAGCAACAAGATTCAGCCATGCCACCTAGATCATGGGCTGATGCATAAGAATCTCCATATAGGAGTTCATGGGGCAATCAACCCACCAGATTTCAGCAATAGGCTAATTATGCAAAGTGTAAAAGTCTTGAAAACAGTGTCATCTTGGGTTGAAATCATGCATGCAAAGACATGTAATATCAGAGAATCAACACCAGGAAAATCAAAGTCAAAATCATCTAAGAAACCATGCAGAGTGGGGTGCAAACAGGGTGATTTACTCTCTGACCAGACTGGTGCACCAGAATGGTGCTCTGGTAAGGTGCGCCACTCTGGTGTGCCACTTTGGTGCTCCCCAGAAATCCTGAATCCGACTGCAGTCTGATTCAGAATCTGGTCCAGAATTCAGAGATCAGTGATTTTTCTTTAATCAGATCAGGTATGCAGGTGATAAAAACAGAAACATGATAAGACACAAACAAATGGAAATCTTTTATTATTTGGTTCCAAATCATGCAAATCATGGGCTGAAATACTTGCATGGGATTCTAAAAGATAGGAAATGAATGGATGAACCTAACAACCATAAGCAAATGATAAATATACAAAGATTATATTTGATGCTTATTTCCTAGCATGCATGTTCATGAATCATGGTTCCTTGTGTAAAGAAACAGAGAAGAAAAACAACTCACAGGAATTACATGATGCAGATTTTTATCATATAGATTTTACATGCAGAGTATCTTGCATATGAAACGAGCATCTTATCATAAAACTCTCATGTAAACAGCAACAAATCAGATTATATGTGAAGTTCAAGGCATGCTATATTCAATGCAAGA
>JAMKQA010052510.1:0-11356 GCA_024699735.1 Posidonia australis | reverse complement strand
GCTTTTATTAATGTTTTAAACTCAGAAAACATTGTTTTAAATGTTCAGGGTAAAACATGCAATATTTTCAGTTAAAACTTTATTCGAAACATTTTAGAGAAATGAGCGCAAGACTTATATGCAATAAAAGGACCAGAAAGTAATTCCAGAAGGACCTATTTGCAAGAAAAACATAAACTCCAGATTTTATTTAAATTAAAAGTTTAAATGTTTTTAAAACTTAAAAAATGGGTCGACGGTCGCCGGCGATGGAGTTCGCCGCCGACGACCATTAGAGGAAGAAAAGGGGGAGGCTCCCAGGGTCTGATCTCATATCAGACCCCACAGGAAGCAAGAAGGGGGCAAAGCGAAGGGATCCAACGGAGTGGATCCCCAAACCAACAGTGGGAACTCTCCTCCCATCCCGGACGCCGTCGGGCTGCTCCGACGGAGGACCTGCGGTGACTGGCGGTGCTCGAAGCTGCGGCACGGCATCTAAAGGCTTCTGGAGGGTGCGAGGAGACATCAGGGCTGCTCCGAAGCGGCGCGGGGGCTGGTGGAGCGAGGTGCAGGCCTGACTGTCGCCGCCGCGGCTTCCTCCGGCGAGTGGCGTGGCTGGGACGATCGGGGGCTCGCGGCGTGGATCCAGAGGCTCGGGTGCACTCGCGGGAGGCTGAGGAAGGTGTCTGGAACATCGGAGCGGAGCAGGGAGGGCTGCGGCATGAAGTGCTCCACTGATCCCGTCGTCTTCTCCGGCGACGGCGGGATCAGTGCAGAACTTCGACGACGGCGTGTGGACGTTTGGAGGCAGCGGAGCGGCGCGGCGGGGCACGACGAGCTCGAGGGAGACCAGAGGAGGAGAGGAGAGGGCTCGGGGATCTAGGAAACTTCCTGGATTGCCCCCCCACCTCTGTCGCCGGAATCTGGCGACGGTGGGGCACGGGAGGCAATTCCAACCAGAGGAAGCCTCTAGTTTACTCGGAATTGCCTCAGGGAGAGAGAGAAAGACCTAGGAATACACGAATTAAGAACTGGAAGGGTCCAGAACAGCGTACCTGACTTGGAGGACCTCTGCACCTCGCTGGAGCTCTGGAAGCGGCTGTCTGCCTCCTCCGCAATTGCTCTGACTTTTTCCTCGCACTCAATTCCTCACTCTCGAGTGATGGAAAGCTCTGGAATGCGCTCTGAATTGTCTAACCCCTGAATGGATGGCTTCTGCTCTTTATATAGGTGAACCATCAGATGCTTCTCGAATTTGCATGCGTCTCGTAACAGAGATGCCAGCTCACCCGACCACGGTTACGCCAGCTCACCAAACAGCCAACGGCTGTCTCCCGTGGTCATTGTTTTGCTCCCCTGCTCGTCGGCAAAGGTGAACGGCGATCCTGGTTTGTCGGCGATTGATCCAATGGCTGAGGCTGCTCTGGTTGATGCTGGAATGATGAGGAAATGGGCTGAACGAGGTGGGTTCAGTGAGGAAGAATGGTGAGGCTGAATTCGTGAGGTTTGGTGCAGAATATGGGTTCAATCAGTGGGTAAGGAAGATAGGTGAAATATTTGAATATTTTGATAGGAAAACTTTGGTAAATGAAGATGGTAGAAAAATGCATATGGTGTTGGGTTTGGTTTTGGTAGAAATAGGTGAAAATATAAATTGGAGAAGATGTGGACTGAGCCATGGCGGGCCTCCACGGGCGTAATTGGGCTTATGTGGGCCTTGTGGGCCCCCATGGGCCCAAATGGCTTTAGGTGGGTCCAAATGGACCAAATGGGCCCAATCAAGTTGAATGAGAGTCAAATGGGCCTAGAATGGGCTTGTGGACCCAAATGGGCTCAACTAGGGCTTAATGGGCCTAAGTGGGCCTTCACGGGCCCAATTGGTTTTCCATGAATAAATGGTCCAATGAGGGTTTGTGGGCCCAAATGGGCTCAACCAAGGTTCAAGCTCAGCCACCACATCCTCATCCTGCAAAATTGGAAATTTGGGGTGTCTACAGCTGCTATATTATATATATTGAGTAATTGTGAGGAAATTAACTTATATATTGGGTGAGCACTTTTCTACATTTTTTGCTAACTTAGTAGTTGCTTAATGTTCATATGGTTTTTTGGTCATAATATTATTTTCAGTGAATTTGAGGAGCAGTTGAGGCATGCCAATACAAGTATAACGGAAAAGGAGATTGAAGACCAACACAATTCTAATTTCGTTAAGTGATTTCGAAATCATGTAAGAATAATATTTTTTTTTTTCGAAATATAACATGTGTTTTCAACAATTTCTAACCATTCATGGCTTTTCTAAATAGATTCAACACAAAGATGGGGTAAGCCAAAATATACAATATTTGACTTATGGTCCTAGCAAATGAGTGAGGAGTTATAAATGATACATTGTCAACGGTTTTAAATTCCACACAAATGACTATGATTTTAATAAAAAAACTCAAAATTCTGGAATTATGATAAAAGTAAGTTGATATAATGATTATGAACGTGATTTCTATGAAAGGCTACTTGAACTTGTTGAGCTTGAGTTTTTAGGCAACAGGAATCGAGTTGTTTTATTCAAGTATTGTTGGTTTGATATTGAACGCAGAGTCAAAATGGATCGATATGGCAATGTGGAAGTTAATTGTTGATCCTGACTACGGTCATACTAGCCATTTATATTAGTAAGTCAAGCTACACAAGTTGTTTATGCTCCAAGTGTATCTCGAAGAAATGAACATTGGTATAGTGTTATTACAACAAAAGTAAGGAACACTTATTATATGTCTACTAGAGATGAAGAAGACAACATTGAGCTTTCTTATGAAGAGACACATCAAGAGGATGAAAATCCAACTATTTTTCTTTATGAGCCAAACAAAAACCTTGACAATATACCACTTTGTATTATAGGTCTAAGTGAAGAGGTTGAGAACGACTTCTTAAACGTCAATACCAATATATTGGATGTCGAGGACGATGAAGACTTAGACGAGGAAGAGGACAAGGACAAGGATGATGATGATGATAATGATGACGAGGATGAGGATAACGATGATTCAATGAATGTTGATGATTAATGTCACATCCAATGACATCACTTTGGTTTATGTTAGTTGGTTTATGTTAGATGAAATTTTGATGTGGGATCTTTGTTTGTTCTTCTTTGTGTGTGAAATTGTGATCCACTTTGATTTTCTGTAATGCAATCTGCAATTAGAATGCTGAAAATTTGTATTATTACCGTATCCATGCAATCTGTAATCAGAATGCTGAAATTGTAATCACAATGCAATCTGTAACTTAGCAAGTATGAACATGCTCTGAACCATTCTGAACTAAATGAACGAGTAAAATTTACATGGTTGAACCATATGGTTGGGAATTGATCACCATTGCCATGTATTGACATGACCTTGATCCTTACCATTGAAAGTTGTTTGCCTTTTCCAAGCTTTAGAATCTTCCTTTTAGCTTCTTAGTTATATATTATAGCACATACAAAGAGTAAAGATATAGGTACGGATGGTGGTGGAAGTTAATAGATAATTTGCCCTTTACTAAGACACTCCACCTTTCATTCGGCCTATCGTTTCTCCGTGCATTTAACCCATTGGATCCGATGCATTCAACTTTCCCACAAGCTGTACGTTTGAGTTTCTTTCATTGATATGGAAAGATGCAATCAATGATGTCATATTCCCTGTCATGGTTGAATTGTGTGAAGCCATATACAATATGTCTAAGGAATATGCAACAATCCCAATGCTGTCACATACCCATGGGCAGGTACTAGAATTTTGTTGTTCCTTTGTAAACGATTTATTCCATACAGGGATTATTTCTTATCCTTAAATTTGTTACTTATGTGGATATAATAGGCAGAATTGTAATTCTTTTTGGAAATTGATTTGTTTGTCTTGTAGAATTTTGAACATGATTCATTTTATCACAGCAAGAAATATTTTAGTAAGAGTATAGATGATTGACTCATTTCTTTACCTGATACTTCCTACTGAATGTTGTAAAAAATGGATTATGATAATTGGTTAGTGAGCATCTGGTCTATATCATTTTTTTGAGCAGAAATAGTGCATTCTATATCATAACATATGGTGAACTTTATTTAAAAGTAATATTGGTGCTTCTTGGAATTTTTTAACGTGTGCATTATCG
Organism: Posidonia australis; assembly: GCA_024699735.1. Classification (NCBI taxonomy): domain Eukaryota; kingdom Viridiplantae; phylum Streptophyta; class Magnoliopsida; order Alismatales; family Posidoniaceae; genus Posidonia; species Posidonia australis. The sequence continues at coordinate 7,210 of JAMKQA010052510.1, read as the reverse complement.
TTAGTGGTAGTGTATTAATAGTTTAGTGATGTTGGTCCTGACATCAACTTCACCATCGGATGTTCTCTGAATTGGAGGTGGCAAACCAGTATGGACTCAATATGCATGTTTGGTGAATGAGCTTGTTTTGTCACGATTCTGGCAAATAATGTTTTAAAGTTTGGTGAATCTGTGGTGGAAAAAACAAACTGAAACTGCCCATCTTGGGCCTGCATTTTAAGTGTGCATTTCAAAGGTACTAATCTGAAATTGGTGGACATTTTGCAGGGAGTATGCTGTTGGGTCTTAGGATTGATTTAATTCTGTTTTTTCATTAGTTCAATGAGTTTCTAAAATTTTCTTATCCATGGCTTAGTTTCCAACAGAATATAAAACCAGATCAAGCAATGGATCGATATTAAATACAATCTCATGCAATGGATGACCTGAGAAAAGCAGCATATGGGCATTTTTTGATCACATCATGCTTTCTAATTATAAAATCTATTTTGATGACATAATGCTTTTTTTGTAATTATAAATTTTATTTATTTTTATAATTTTATGAGAATTCACAACTCCAAATGCCCTGAAAATTTATATGTAGCTATTTTAAATGAGCTAGATCAAGATCAAGATCAAGATCTATGGTTTGGATTTTAATTGTCAAGTTGAATCAAGCTTATACATCCCACTTATGGTATCTTTCTTATCTTTATGGTATCTTACAAATTTGGATGAGCTTATACATCTTGATGTGTCAACAAAATGAGCTAAGTGTGCAACTTATACATCTATGGTTGATTAGCTTTTCAAATGCACCTTAATGTGTCAACTATTTATAGTATCTTACAAATTTCCCATGACTTCCAGAATTTTGCAAGCATAATTAGCACAAATAGACGTCTTGGTTGGATTTATATGCTTCATGTAACTTTGTAAACTTATCATAAGGACACTAATTAAACATTTTTTTTATTAAAGGTATTTCTTATACTACTTGCTTGTAGTTAGTGGCGTAGTTGTTGCAATTGGAAGATAATGTATTTGTAAGGTTTTAGAGCTTAAATCCGAGAAGAGAGAGAGTTTGGAAGAATTAGAGAGGAGGAGAGAAGAGGAGAACACACAACAATTACATGGTTCACCCAAAATAAGACTACGTCCACGGGCAGCAGCAGCACACCCTTTGCCACTATCAACAGAGTGTTTATAAATGGTGAAGACAATGGGAATTACAACTTAGATTGTTCTATTTTTTATACCAGCCACAGCAGGCCATTATATAGAATTTCAAATGACCACTGGGTTGCCTAATTGCAGTAAATGCAATGAATGGATGGGCAGAATTTGAACATCCCCATCCAGAAACTGAAAAGGCAGGAAGCCAACAGTCTCCACCCATTTAATCCTACAGTTGTCACATAAATTAAATAGCAATTATGTCATCCAATTTACAATCTCCACCTTGACAGAATTCTTCAGATGCTGCTGCCCGGACCAGAGTGGTCCATTCAGAAATTCTAATAGACATTGAGCAAGTCTAAACAGTGAAGGAACTTGCTCTTTGTCACTGATTTGGTGAACACATCTGCTGGATTATCTTCAGTCCTAACCTTCTGAATTTTAATCCTTTGTTTAGCCCTGATGAAGTGATATCTAACATCAATGTGCTTGGTTCTATCATGGTAAACATGATCTTTGGCCAAGCATATGGCGCTGAGATTATCACAATAAATAATTACTTGATCTTGAGAAAGACCAAAATCTCCAATCAACCCTTTTAGCCAAATACCTTCTTTAGCTGCCTCTGTCATTGCCATGTACTCAGCCTCTGTGATTGACAAGGATACAGTGGGTTGTAGTGTAGCTTTCCAACTGACAACTGAGCTTCTAACAGTGAACACATATCCTATCATAGACCTTCAAGTGTCAACATCAGATGCATAGTCTGAATCTGAATATCCAGCCACCAAAGAATCCCCTGAACTTCCATAAACCAATCCAATATCTGCTGTTCCCTTTAGATATCGAAAAATTCTCTTGACAGCCAGCCAATGTTCTTTGCCAGGATTGCTCATAAACCTGCTAACTATACTTACTGAGTATGCTATGTCGAGCCTTGTGCAAACTATAGCATACATAAGACTCCCAATTGCATTACAGTAAGGAACTTTTGCCATATATTCCTCTTCTGATTTTGTCTTTGGAGCCATCTCTGAGGACAAATGAATGTTTCTGGCAGAAGGTGTATCAACAACTTTTGCTACAGACATTCCAAACCTTGAAAGAACTTTGAGAATATAATCCCTTTGAGATAGGAACAATTTCTTTTGTTCTCTATCTCTCAGAATTTCCATCCCCAAAATCTTGTTTGCTGGTCCAAGATCTTTCATATCAAACTCAGTATTCAGAAGAGCTTTGATTGATTTGATCTTGCCTTTATCCTCTACTGCAAGAAGGATATCATCTACATATAGAAGTAGATAAATCCAGGACTCTCCCTCTGATTTGCAGTAGACACATGGATCATGTAAACTCATAGTAAAGCCAATTTTGATCATAAACTGATCAAATCTTTTATACCACTGTCTGGGGGACTGCTTTAGTCCGTACAGAGATTTGTTGAGCTTGCAGACACAATCTGTCCTTTCTGGATCTTCAAAACCTTCTGGTTGACTCATGAAGATGTCTTCCTCAAGCTCTCCATGTAGAAAAGCCGTTTTGACATCCATTTGCTCTAGCTCCAAGTCGTGTTGTGCAACAAGGGCAAGAAGGACACGGACTAAAGTATGTCACACCACAGGTGAGAAAACTTCATTGTAATCTATGCCCTCCCTTTGAGAGTACCCCTTTGCGACCAATCTTGCCTTGAACCTTGTTCCAGCATACTCTTGAGTCCCAAGTTTCTTCTTGAATATCCACTTGGAGTGAATAATTCTTTTCCCTAATGGTTATATCACAAGATCCCATGTCTGATTTTGATGGAGAGATTCCATCTCCTCTTTCATGGCTGCCATCCAGTTTCCAACTTCCTTGCATGATATGGCCTCATGAAAAGTAGTTGGTTCGACTGCTTCAATCTCCTCGGCAACAGTGAGAGCACAAGCAACCATTTCATCATATCCATACCTCCTTGGAGGAATGACAGATCTTCTAGGTCTATCCAGGGCAACACTTTTGTATTGCTCAGGTTGATGCAGTTCTGTGGATTGTTCTCCACTTGAATCCTGATCCGAAGGAGGTTTTTCTCCTGATTTCTAATGTGAAGACACATCAAACACCACTTGTTTGTTCAGCCCCTGATTTTCAGCAACATTTTCCTGTTTTTCAGCACCTTGTTTGTTAACAAAAAACAATTTTGACTCATCAAAGGTGACGTTCCTGCTGAGAATCACCTTATGAGCACTAAGGGACCAAATTCTATATCCATTTACCCCTTCTCCATAACCCACAAACATTCCTCTCTTAGCTCTGGGATTTAATTTACCATCATTTACATGATAGTAAACCTCACACCCAAAGACTTTAAGATTTGAATAATTTGTAGATTTACCTGTCCAGAGCTCATATGGTATCCTCCCTTGAATGGCACTTGAAGGACTCATGTTTACAAGAAAACAGGCTATATGAATAGCCTCACCCCAGAATGATTTAGGAACTTCAGCATTTGAAATAAGACATCAAGTCTTTTCCAAAAGTGTCCTATTCATTCTCTCTGCTGTTCCATTCTGCTGAGGGGTCTCTCGAACTGTTTTGTTCGTAGCAATACCAGAATTCTTGCAAAAATCATTAAATTCAGTAGAACAAAATTCTAATCCATTATCAGTGCGTAGCTTTTTGACTTTTCTTTCAGCTTGATTTTCCACAAGAATTTTCCACTCCTTAAACTTGGTGAAGGCATCACTCTTGTGCTGCATCAAGAAAGTCCAAGTCATCCTAGAATAATCATTGACTATGGATAGGAAATACCTAAACCCTCCAAAGAAAGCTTCTTTGGATGGACCCCAGTAGTCGGCATGAATATAATCTATAGTTTTCATGGTGCAGTGTTCAGCTTTGTTAAAAGGAGCCTTCTTTTGCTTTCCATAGACACAATGCTTGCAGAATTCAAGTCCTTTGAACTTGAAATTTCCCAACAATCCCTGTTTGCTCAATTTTTCAAGATCCCTCCCATTGAGATGTGCCATCCTCATGTGCCATAACTAATCTGAATTTTTAGATGTTGCTGTGAAGGAGGAAGCTATGACACTAACACCATTCAAAATGTATAGAGGGCCCTTTTTGATGTCCATCATCATGACTTGAGCACTTTGAAGGACCTTCAATACTCCCCCTCCTCCTTGAAAGGAAAAACCTTTATTATCCAGAGTCATGAGGGAAATTAAATTTTTCCCTAGCATGGGGACATGACACACATCAGTTAGGGGTCTGATGTTGCCATCATGTGTTCTGATATGAACAGTCCCAACCCCAATGATCCTGCATACAGCATTGTTAGCCATAGATACGTTTCCACCATTAAAGGATTTGTACTCAGTAAACCACTCCCTGTGGGGGCACATGTGGTGTGATGCCCCTGAGTCCAAAATCCAGTCCTTTAAAGGACATGAAGATTCAGACACGGTGAAAGCCACATCCTTCTCAGAAGAAGAATCATCTTTGACAACAGAAGCCATAGATGACTTTGCCCTTTTCTTAGAACACTTAGCCTTCCTGTGACCAGGCTCCTTACAATAATTGCATATCTCCTTAGGGTTTGGCTTTTTCTCTTTCCCTTTTTATCTCTCTTTTCAGATCTTCCTTTTTCTTTCCCACTGCTTGTCATGAACAGACCAAAAGCAGTGGTGTCTTCCCCATTATTTACTGCCATGTGCCTCAATTCTCTTGCATGAAGACAGGCCCTAACTTCCTCCAAAGAAATTGTGTACTTTCCAATAACAAAGGATTGGACAAAATTTTCGAAAGATTGAGGAAGAGAGACTAATAGAAGTAAAGCATCATCTTCTATTTTGACATCTATATTCCTTAATTCCATCAACAAAGTATTTAACTGATCAAGGTGATGTTTAAGGGATGTACCTTCCTTCATTCTAAGAAAGAACAAATGTTGCTTCAAAAGCAACTTGTTGGTCAAGGATTTGGTCATGTAAAGGCTCTCCAGCTTCATCCAAAGACCAGCGGTTGATTCTTCATCTGCCACTTCTATGATGACCTTGTCTGCAAGACAGAGGAGGATAGTTGAGTGGGCCTTCTCTTCCTGAACAGCATGATCAGCTTCTTCAACCCCATCCAGATGAGTCTTCATCAATGGAGCCCAAATCCCTTGCTGCTTCAAGAGTGCACGCATCTTGATCTGCCATAAACTAAAGCTATTCTTCCTAGTGAATTTATCCACCTTGATGGTGTGGGAAGACATAGTTTTGGGTAGATAATGAACCGGACCAACATAGGGACAGAGTTTCAGGTGAGGCAAGGGAAGAGGAAATAGAGGATTAAGCTCTTCAACCTAGCTCTGATACCAATTGTAAGGTTTTAGAGCTTAAATCCTAGAAGAGAGAAAGAGTTTGGAAGAATTAGAGAGGAGGAGAGAAGAGGAGAACACACAACAATTACGTGGTTCACCCAAAATAGGGCTACGTCCACGGGGCAGCTGCAGCACACCCTTTTCTACTATCAACATAGTGTTTACAAATGGTGGAGACAAAGGGAATTACAACTCAGATTGTTCTATTTTCTATACCAACCACAGCAGGCCATTATATAGAATTTCAGATGACCATTCGGTTGCCTAATTGCTGTAAATGCAATGAATGGATGGGTAGAATTTGAACTACCCCATTCAGAAACTGAAAAGGCAGGAAGCCAACAATCTCCACCCATTTAATCCTACAGTTGTCACAAAAATTAAATAGGAATTATGTCACCCAATTTACAATATTTTTTAGACAAGAATAAATATGGTTCGTGGAAGAGGTACACAACATCATAGTCGTCGAGTACGAAGTCGAGGAAGAGGACAAGTTGCACAACATATCAGAGAGAGAGAAGCTCCAAGTGTATCAGAAGCTCCAATCCGTGTATCAGAAGCTCCAAGTGTACCAGAAGTTTCAATTCCTGTATCAGAAAATCCAAGTGGTCCAGAAACTTCAATTCCTATACACACTTCAAGGGTACACAATAGTGATGGTGTATTGGGATCATGTTCGACTCATATAACAGATAATGGTATTTACATAATTATATGTTCATGTATAATTTTCTTTTTTCATTGGAAACTTTTCAAATCTAATTATATGATTATAGATAATCAAACACAAAGATCAAGAGAAGATGTATAAGGAATTTCTGTATCAGTAGCTCCAATTCCTGCAATTGTACTGAAAGGGTTGTCACATTTACGAAAATTATTATATGTAATTATTTATTGTTTACAAAAATAAGTGTGTTAATATTTACTTATTATTTTAATTTTTGTAGATCATTTGAAATACCTTCAGTAAAGTCACAAATAGCTAATATTGTAAAGGGTCATCTTTCAACTGCTTACTTATCATGGAATGACTGGAAAGATACAGAGAAGAATATGATGTGGGGGAAATTATTGGTAAGTCATTGCATTTATATTTTTAAATTTTATATTAATTATTTACAATGATTAATGCTTATTTTTCAAAGGAATATTACAACTTTGGAGATAAAGTGGCAACCAGGCATACAAAGGAAACATTTGATGGATATGTAAAAGAACGTTACAAGACTTGGTTGTATAAGGCAAGATGTGAAGTAATGAAGAAAGCTAATGTCTCCAAAATAGATGACAAATGCAAGGTGTTTCCACCAAAATAGGCTAAAAAACTAATGTGGGATGAGTTTGTGAATGGATGGAAGTTAGAGCAATGATAAGTTACTTCAGAAAAAGCAATTCAAAATCATCTAAGCTCTTCTCATATGACATATACTGGTACTTCAAGGAGTGTTGAGGGTTATAAGAAGGATGTAGACACCCCAATTTTGAGCTCATTTGGCAGCAGGCTCCTCCGGTTGATGCTCTAGTCGCGACCACCAAAACCCTAGTCCACGTAGGTTCCAATTAGACCCACACTAGCCCACATGACCCAATAAAACACTAAAATCCATTAAAATTCACTGAAAAGCAAATAAAACACTTAATCCAGCTAAAATCCACCTAAAATCCAACAAAACCCTAATAAGAACCTTAATCAAACAAAAT
>JAMKQA010052509.1:0-13388 GCA_024699735.1 Posidonia australis | reverse complement strand
CCCCCCCCCCCCCCCCCAAGAAGCAAACCACAAGAGGAAGTATTCAACAACACCCTCACCTTATTCAAAGAGAAATACTGGTAACTAACAAGCTCAATCCATTTTAGGTTAGATTTACCTAAGAGTTGTTGCCAAAGTAACTTACATTTTAGAGTAGTACTAAAATTGCTAATACTTATAATACCCCAACCTCCTTGATTTTTTGCGCGCCATAATTTTTTCCAACCAAGTGGTATCCCAAATATGGAGGCCCTGCTGCATACCAAAGAAACCTCTGATGTAGTTGATTTATTACTTTCTCTACCTTCATAGGAAGATGAAGAACCGACAGAAAGTAAGTAGGAATGGCTGATAAGGCAGCATTGACCAAGGTGAGCCTTCCTCCCAAAGATAAGAATTTTGCTTTCCATGTTGCCAGTTTAAATGCTAATCTATCCAACCCGAAATACTTAATTGGCAGAGGTTCTTATTTACATCCCAAGATCTTGCAACATTTATCTAATTTATATTGCATTACCCTATTCCATTGAGTAAGGATTTACTAAAGTTAATCCTAAGGCTAGAGCACACCTGAAAGCACACCAAAATCCTCCTCACATTAATAATTCCTTCTTCAGATAGAGAAAAAATAAAATAGTATCATCAACATATTGAATGTTAATCACATTAGGGCCACCTCTAAGGAACTGAATCCCACTTATTAAATTCCTTCGAGCTCCAAGGCTAAGTATTTTATTTAAGACATGAGTAGCCATGATGAAGAGAAGTGGTGAAAGGAGGTCCCCTTGCCTCAATCCATTAGATGCATCGAAGAAACCTTTTGGTGTGTCATTAACTAGGATAGAGTATCTAACCGTAGTAATACACATTCTAATCCAAATGATCCAAAGCTCTCCACACCGAAGCCCTCTAAGTGAGCTGATTAGGAAGTCCCAATTAACATTATCAAAGACTTTATTAAAGTCTAACTTAAGAATAAAGCTCGGGGTATCAAAATGGTGCATAAAATGTAAAGTTTCCTGAGCTACTAGGAAGTAATCATGGTTGTTTCTTCTAGGAAGGAAGGCACATTGGCTGTTATCAATGAATGTGTTCAGATATGGGCTGAATCTATTAGCTAGACATTTAGAGATATTTTGTATGTCCCATTAAGCAAACTTATCGACCTCAAGTCCTGGACATACTGAGCTGATTCTTTTTTAGGATGAGAGAAATAAAGGTTTGATTGATCCCACTTAAGATATTAATGTCAGATGATCCCTCAAAGAAACCAAACATCCTAATGAGATCCTTCTTAATATAATCCCAAAAAAGTTGGAAGAAGCAGATAGGAAATTCATCAGGTTGAGGAGACTTGTCTCCTTCCAGCCCAAACACACTCTTCTTAGTTTCTTCCATCGAAAAACTAACTTCCAAAGCACCAGGATTGACTCCTCTATCTGTTGAAGAACGATGTGCTTCGTCTATCTATTGGAAACACTCGTCAATCCATTGAAGTTGTTAATGATGATGTTCTTCATTTTGTTTCTAAAGGGATGTGAATAGGTTGGTAATGTGATCCCTTAATCCAGAAGTATCATCATCATCAGATTCATCAGAGCTCTCCACAGTATGTGTGGGATCTATAGCACAGGAGGAGGAAAATTGATACCTTTCAAGGCCTTGGATTTTTCCAATGCTTGTTCCATTTTATTAATGGTTGAGACACCTAGGGTATGAGCTTTGACTACTAGGTTGGACTCATTGGCTAATGGAACATAGTAATGTTCAAAAAGATGTGTGAGTGGGGGGCCAAAAAACAGCTTGGTTTTGATATGAGTCATACAATGAACAATTACCCTAACCCAGTTGACTTTAATTTTCTTGATTATTGCATAGACTACCTTACATGTAAGCTCACTAAGCTCATCATTGTGTCCTTTCTTTTGAACAATGTTGGCAGCTACAATGTATGCAATTATTCTGGACTACTTGGTAAGTTGATTTAGTTTGTTTGGTTTGATTGTACTCCTCTTATTGGTTGATATGGCCTTGTTGATTTCTAAAAATGACCACTCTAATTCATCAAAGGATAGGGTAATGTCTAGATAATTTGAGGGAATTGGTAATACCTAACCTATGACATTCTCATCAAACTTGATTTCTACTCCTAGAAGGTATGACTCAAGTATGTCATAGGAGATTGAGAGATTTGCATATAATTGGGATACAAGAAGTGGATAATATTTTTTGTCCCCAATTGAAGCCAAAAACGAGACTAGCATTTGGAGTGCAACTAGTGTTTCAATGGAACCAAGCTCATGGAAAATGACTTGTCGTCTAGTGAGTACCTCTCTATTGGAAAATCTTTCCCGCATCCCAATGTGCTTTTAGGACTTCAGTGTTGACAAAATGGAAGTAATGATCGAGAAAGTCACCCGAGGAGGAGGAGCTAGCGACCCGAGCTTCCTTGCGCTTAATGACCTTCATTTTCTTTGGTGCCATTGAGAAGAGAGAGGAATGGAGCACAGTTCGAGTTGAGAAGGAAAGGGAAAATGAGCTCACAAGAGGACGAAGGAGGCTTGAGAACGAAGGAGGACGCTCGAAGAGGGTTGGATTCTGTGACTATGCCGGCAGAGGGGAACCGCGCTGCACACGATCGGGACCACATGGGAGTCAGTAGGACCACGGTGAATCCAACGATTCTGAGGATGGGAAAAACGACTCGAAAACATCGGAAAGGGATATGGAAGTAAAATGTGGAGTCACCACCTAGTCTATTCAAAAATGGAAAGACAAGCAAAACCGTGTCAGAGAACCAAAACTCGAAATTGAATGCAAAATAAAATGACTCATGCCAAATGGATTTGACAACCGGATCATTGTGAACCAGAGAAAGGGTAAGGGTTTCTATTATGTACGGGGAAGGTCTTAGGCACCCCCGCTCGCCCGACGAATCGGTCTTTCTCGGAATCTCGCTCGCGTGCATGGAAAGGTAGGCAATTAGATGCCAATTAATGGGGTTATATGGATGATGTAAGAGAAATAAATTGTATGGCTAAAGGGTATGACATATTGAAAGCTAAGTACAATCAAAACAAGAGACATGAAAATAAAGCATAGGATGCAGGTGTGGTGGGATCAATGGCTAGGCTGAGTCGGATTTTACCCCTGGATGGTCTACATATGTGCCACACGTAAGTAACTCGCGCAGCAACGACACGTCTCCAAGAGAGGTCATAGCTATTTTCCATCATAGCCTTATCCCAGGCACACAAGAAATACAATGCAATGATTACTAAGATGTAGAGGCGATATATCAGGTTAGGGCTCATGCATTGGCTAAGAATCGAGAAAAGCCACTTCATTAGGGAACATTCAAGCAAAAACACGGGATATGAGTAAATCACAGAGTAAAACTATGCTAAAAGACACAATAACATGCATGAATGACCTAGAATAGGGCAAGTGTGGCCTTGGCTTGGTCGGGTCTGACCCCACCCGAGCCCTAAACAATACGAAGATATGAGGCGTGCTATCGAGGCGCGTAGGTGGAACAAGGGGTCTAGACCTGACCCCTTCATTGGCTCCTCCCTGGAAGGCAGAGCATCACCGGACCTAAGGGATCATCTAGGAGCTCGGGGAGACTACCATGGCACGATGCAAATGCAAATAAATCAATGAAATGTAGTGGACTCTTATCCCCTCCTTTGTCGCCAGTGTCAGTGCTAATCCAACTCCGACGAGCCTCCACAGGAGGTTTCCGACCTGGGGAATTAGCTCGACCGCCCCAAGAGGTGAACGGTGAAAGAGGGGTGTTGTTGGACATACAAACCAGGCGTTCAAGGGCTGGGACGGCCTCACGCTGGTGATCGTCGTCCATCAGCTGGGAGAGTAACGGGATGCGATAAGATGGGGATGAAAACACAAGAAAACCAAAATAGGAGTGATGAGATAACGACGCTCTTTATTCCTATGGTAGCCCGAGGGAGACAGTTGTACCTGTGGGCAATTGAGAAGGGTCACCAGTGTCGACAGGCAGGGAAGCTCCGGCGGAGGCTGGAAGGCTACCATAGGGTTGGAGAGACTGGAAGTGAGCGGAGAGCTCAAGGGAGAACTGGGGGTGTTTGTTGGAGGTGGAAAAGAGGAGGCTGATCGGAGCTTGAGTGTTGGGTTCACTGGTCTCAGGTGAGCTCTGACGAAAGTCTCTGGTTTCTCCCTTCTCTCCTCTCACGAAAACTCAGGTGGTCTAGCTGAAGAAGCTTGAGGGGGTTTTGGTGGTTGCCCCTGTTGCGGTAGGTGGCTGGTGGCAGGGGGTGGCTCAGTGTCAGGGTTGCTAGGGAATGGCTCACTGACATCGCTGCAGGCCTTGAGTGATGGCGGAAGCGACGTAGGGCGTGGAAGACTGGTGGCAAGGCATGGGAAAGCTAAGGGATGTCAGGCATGCTAAGAGACATGTCGTGGTTTCGTACGCAACATCGCTCGTACGAGGTACAAGGTTATACATCGAAAGCGACCAGCAGGCGGCGCTTGTCGTGCTACCCTGACCCTAATGCGTGCTTAAGCTGCGCATGTCATTGGGCCAGAGCACACAGACTGGGTTTTAGGTGCTGGGCTTAGTTGGATGAATGGAATTAAGGATAATTAGAGGTTTTTTGGGTTGGCTTAGGTTCATGGCTTTGGTTGGGGAATTAGGGTAAATCAGGGTCAGCCATTCAGTTGCGCTCTCTACTGGATCCGCCTGCCAACGTTGACCAAAAACCGAGGTGTCTACAGATGCCCCTTCCTGGACAAGGTCGAGGGAAACGAGACTGCTGCTTAGGGTTGAGAGAAGACACCCCGTCCCGGTCAACAGGAAGGGAACTTGCTGTTGGCCATGAGTCACTTATTCGATGGATGCACCGAAGGTCACGGCTCATGTGTTGAGGTGCAGATGCTAATGCAAGTGGTGTCCCTCTAGAATGCCTAAGTGATCGTGCGCCGAAACCAGACAGGTATGTGCATGGTATCGAGCGTTGCAAATGCTGATGCGAGTGTCGTTGATGCTAAAGTGCTACTTCTTGTAAGTGGATACTGATGAAGAGTGCATCTCAAATGTGTGATATGCTGATGATGTGGAGTATGCCTGATTACGATGCATGCGCTGTGTAGATGTTAGTTGGTACATGCAACTGTAAATGAATGCTATGATGCTTGATGAGTTGACGGACTCATCTCCAGACATTTTCGGTTATCAGCCTGAGGAGAAGAGAGGCGTGGCAAGACTGACGGGCTTGTTGACCGAAAGGCGACTAGTGATTGAAGTCATCTGGGTATTTCGAGGTACCAGTCCAAAGGAAAGGGGCATCCTAGGTCCTGTCCACCTGAACAGGGACCTAAGGGGACGACAAGATATCGAACTTGCCAGATTAACAAAAGAAAAGAGGAACAAGATAGAACCTAGTCACTGTCGGCGTACAGATAGGTCGGCTAGGAGCGGACAGAAAGAGAAGAGATGACAAGTTATCGGACTTGTTGGGCCAACAAAGAGAGAGAGGATAGAACCTAGTCACTGTCGGTGTACAGACAGGTCGACTAGGAGAAGACAGAGATAGAACCAAGTTACTGTCGGTGTACAAACAGGTCGGCTTGGAACCTCCAAGAGTGAACCAAGTCATTGCCGGTGTATAGGCAACGGTTGGGAACCGCCAAGAGTGAACCGAGTCGTTGTCGATGTACAAGCAACGGCTGGGAATCACTAAGAGTGAACGAAGTCGTTGCCGATGTACAGGCAACGGTTGGGACCGCCAAGAGTGAACCTAGTTGTTGCTGGTGTACAGGCAACAGCTGGGAACCGCCAAGACTCAACCGAGTCGTTGCTGGTGTACAAGCAACGGCTAGGAACCACCAAGGGAGAAAACTAAGCTACTGGTCTGATGCTGCCTCGCCTTGGGTGTTCTCTGAACTTCGCCAAGGCAAGGGTAAATCTATAATCTGCCCAATCCCACTGAATTTTGTATGTAATTGACTCTACTCGAAAGGGTGATTCTACAAACTACCATAGGGCACGCGGGAGCCTCTAGTAGTTGATTAGGGCTCAAAATTCCTCTACACACTGATAGGGGCAAAACAGTAATTTCCCAGTCAAGATGGGATCCACTGTAAATTAACAACATGATGTTGGAATGCCCTTGGGCTAGACCGAGGATGGAGGGACTCTTGGTAGGCCCTAATCGGCAGTCGGAGTGCCATCAACCTTGGGGTTGGTTGATAGGGGCAATAATGGTAATTTTGCCCTAAACTATCGAGCTCTGAAAATGTTCGAGCATAAGCTGGATTCTAGTGTACGGGAGGCATTCTTGATCACTCAAGGTAAGTCAAGCCCGACAGACAACATGTTCTGGTGATAGGTAAAGCCCTCTTGTAATTTAGGAAACAATAAGGGCATCTTTGAAAATTTCCCAGACTGTCCTCTGAGCTCAAACTATTGTCCCACTGGTGATGCTCATGCTTTGGCTAAACATCCGGAGCATTCTATTCACCTCCGACTGCATGCGTTGAGCGCCGGTCAATATAGAAATTATAAGGGCCTCTTTGCAAAATTTCTAGTTTTGACTCATTCAAGAATTTTCCGAAGTAATGGATGGCTTAACGCTGATCTGAGTTCATTGGATCTGTTTTGGCAAGTAGGGCCTAACAAGAGCAAAACTTTCTGGCATCTGGAGAAGTCTAGGGACCTATTTGTAATTTCTGGAAACTATTGTAAAAGTCTGCAAAACTGACCGTCGGAGTCGATCTAGGTGACGATTCTCGTAGCAAAAGCCTTGTCTAAGGTTCTAGAGTCTATGCTGACCCTTTTGGCTTCCCAGTTTTCTGAGGGATGATTCTGTCCTTCACTGGGTAAATTGCATTTCGACCTAAATTTTCAAAACTTGTGGGACCCAATGGTAGTTACTCCTGTCTGAATGGGTGCATGGCGGTTGGTCTTCTCCTCCAAGATTTTGCATGCTCTCTTTCATTCACAAACAAAAGCAAATTCATTTAAACCTCTCCAGCAACCCCAAACGAGACACCCCTCCTTTCTACGTCTCCTCATCTCCCACTTCCTTTTCCCCATCGTGAACGGCTAGGGTGTGGAGCGGGCGACGATGGTGTGAAGAGCACGATGCGACGTTGGCACGAGGGGCTTTAGGGGGCGGTGCTTCGACGCAAGGGGTGGCAGTGGTGCAGCAGACACGGGTGCGGCGGGCCTCCGTGCTAACGATGCGCGCGTCATCGGCGTGAGGAGGAGTGGCAGCAGAATGGTACGCTCTCTTCCTCTCTCTCGTTCTTCTCTTGCTCGTTATTCCCTCATGTCTTTCCCTTTCTCCCCTGCGCCTTGTTGCACGACCACCCTATTCTGCCGTTGTCGTTTATCGTTGGAGCTGCTTCGAGGTGGCAGACGGTGAGCGTGTCGAGCGTTTTAGGTTATTGGTGCCCTGCCTTGCTCGTTGTATCATGCTCACCATGCATGTGTATACAAAAAAAGAGAAACATCATACTTGTTTGGATAATTATCTGACCAAATTGCCATGCCATTATTCTTCTTGAATAATTTCTATAAAAAGACCCCCACACATGCCTAAAGAAAAAAAAACACGCCATCAAACTTTTTCAAACAATGAAAAGTCACCATGCTCGCTTGAAAAAAATTCATAATGCTTGAATAAGGTCGTGAAATGTCATTGATATTGTGTTTGAACCAACCCTCCCCAAAATTTAAATGTTGGGTCCTAGAATAAAAATTCTGATTTCCTTTTGTTGTCTCTGATTACTTTGATTTTTGCGCTTTTGGTGCGACGGTCCACCACGACTTTGCTTTGATAACGTCTTCACGTAAACATGACCCTGCACTTGTAGTTTGATTCTGAGTCTGAGTTTGAGGTGACCCAAGCGAGCGGGATTGCCTCCAGTTCGCGGGCCCAGGGTCATGGGTCTAGCTCACGATCTGGTGCACCTTCTAGTTCACAAGCTCGGGGTCGTGGATCTAATTCACGATCCGGGGCTGCTTCTAGCTCCCGAGGATGTAAGAAACCAAAACTCCACCTACTTTGGTCTATTCCTTGTGCATGCTTTAGGTTTGTTGAACTGAATCTCTCTTGGCAGGAATCCAGCAATTTTGGGGGTCGGTTGTTGGATGAAAACCACATTAGCAACTGTGATGGATTCGAGGTAAGCAATCTCCATTTCTACACAGATTTACATGGTGTAACTGATTTCTGACCCTACCGTTCTTTGCTCCTCAGGTCGGCGACACCGGGCGAGTGATGCGGTGTCTCTGAACACCAATGCTGGAGTATTTTGAGCGGCTCCTTGGCTTCCTGAAGGAATTTCTATTGCACCACACTCCGTTCCAGAGTCTCATGTGCCTCCGAGCTGTTTACAGGCTGATGATGCGGAGCGATGGCGACATGAGACCCACACCTTCCATCTTCCTTTCGACGAGATGACGATCCTGCCAGAGCATTGGGCGCTATTAACAGGCTTCTACTTTGGGAAGGAGCCTGTAGTCAGCAAGGCCACCTTGGGGTTTGCCAAGGTTACAGAGCTCCTAGGCTGTGAGTGTCCACCACTGACCCAGTCAGCACACTATCTCCACTACAACTGGATCAGAGAGTGGAACTTATTTTGGCCGGATCCAGCACCGAAATCAAGGGAGGCGGAGTTCGTTGTTTGCCACTTCTTGATGGAGCTGATTGCCATGAATTTCTACGACACCACTAGATATTGTGCCTCGGCAGATTGGCTGATATACCTCGCCGACTTGGATCACCTGGACCGATATGACTCGAGCGGCATCAATTATACTTACATGCTCTATGGCCTAGACAGCGTCATAAAGAGCAATCAACGGTCCCACATGGGGCTCTACCCACTGCTGACAGTAATCTCCTATGTTATCTTCTTTAGTTTAAGCAATAAGATTATGCCCTGACCTGCTTTTCTGTATTTGCAGTACTGGTGGATGGAGCATTGCATGCGGGGGCACTATTTCTTTCGTCCCCACCCCAGACTTCTCCCGCTCCCACGGCAATGGTGTGAGCCAGACCACCGTACCGCAGCAGGGGTGTATAGCTATGAGTCTTATCACTATCTACTGGACCTGCTGTCGATACACGACATGAGTTTACAAACAATGCACTTGCTTACTGCTTTCTAATATCCTGTTGGACTGGCTTGGGTTCTGTTTTGCCTTCTTACAGGTCGAACTGAGGTCGTTTGAGCGGTATGTTGGGCTAGACTAGGAGCCTTTGAACTCTACCCGAACTTACCATCGGAAGTAGATGAAATTTTTTTGCTTCATGAAATCCGCCTTCTACCTGCTTGGCCGAGTTCGCCATCAATTTACCCTAGAGTTTGGTATCCCGCTTCCACCTCCTACCGAGATGGTGCCCCAAGCCACTACCCGTGTGCTGGCTCGCTCCATTGCGGTGGAGATCATGGTCGATCAAAGTCGGTACACCCTCTGTCCTGCTAGCTATGACGAGTACCAGGAGTGGTACAAGTGCGCTTGCAAGCCGTACCTCTTCGAGGAGGACCTCTGGGAACAACAGTGGGACATGTGGTTCTCGGAGAATTGGGCTGAGGTAAATTTTGCTTTCTGCTTGTGGCATAAACTAACTTCATGATTCCGGCTGTTCTAACATAATCGGTTGCTTTTGTTTCAGCGGTTCGACGGCAGGCTGAGCGACTTCTATGCTCAGATGCGATGGGCCAAGGTATTGAATTCTGCCTCTTGGGTTTAATTCTTAACTGTTCATACCTGATTATGCTGACAACACTATCTTCATCTGTAATAAGCCCGACGAAAAGCCCGCGGGGAGGTAAGTGTTTTCCTTGCTCTATGTCTACCGCTCTCTACAAACATTCAGGACTGATCCTCTTATTTCGGGGATACCGGCTGGAGGATGTCATTCTCGGGAGTAACGGTGACGAGATTGACCCTAACCTCGAGGAGGATACTTTTGTCGCTGGAGACCTAATGGGCGCTTCTACTTCTGCACCCTCCGTGCTCGTGCGGCCTCAGCTGCAACTGCCGACGGCTTCAGCGTAAGGGCAAGCGTCACTCCGCTCGTGCTTCCTAAGGGCGGGAACCAGATGAAAGTGATGACGAGGCCTGGGATTAATCTGCCCAATTAACTTGTATCTCTGTGTTGTATTTTAAACATCATTGACTGTAAACTTGGGTTCTGTAAACTTGAGTTATTTCTTTAAGTGCATGCTTCTGGATGAGTGTTTTCTAAATTGCCTACCTCAGTTGTGTAGCTTGAATGTGTTCTATGTATGTAGCTGGGCTTCAGCATCTTTGCGCCAGTTGGGCGAGCTCTAGAATAGTAGTGGCTCGGTTGATGAGTCCTGTGCCATACACGCATGTGGCACGCGCACCTCAACAACGTAGCTCAGATGAAGGTGTAAATCCCTGAAGAATACGCGCATGTGCAACACGCTTCGCCTCCGCACCCCTGTTAAAGGGACTAAAATCCCTGATGAACACGTGCAGGTGGCACGTGTTTCTCATCCGTGCCTCTGTCGTAGGGCCTAAATTCCCTTACCAACACGCGCATGTCCAGCGCACAAGCGCTACGCGTGTGACCTCTGACACAGTCACGGGTCGCTGTCCTACCGCTGCTCACGGGCTCTTCTCCCTCCTTTAAAGAGGGCACTGGCTGAATGAGGGGGACACACCTCTCACACTCCCTCTGGCCCAAACTCCTCCGTGGCTTGCTCCCTCTCCCTCCGATGACGTCTCCTCTTCCTTCGACGACGCCTCCTCTTCCTCTAACAACGCCTCCTTCGCCATTCCTCTTCTGTCGGCAGCTAGGGCTTGGCTTCACCGGGCTTCTCTCCTCCCGAGGCTGGTGCTCTACTCTTGGGCGGCATGGTAAGGCTTCCATGGCAGGGTGGGATGGTTGCACGCCGTGGGTCCTTGACATGGTGCTTTTATTGATTTTCCAGGGTTTCCTGACAATGGTTACTCCTCCCCACTACTCGGACGTACTGAGGTACTGGATTGGCATGCTCTCTAACAACAACCGAGAGAAACTGCGGTGTTGGGGGATCTCTGAGCGTCTCTTGAAGATCAGGGATGTCGAGGTGAACCGATATCTCCTATGTGCGGTGTCCAGATTTTGGAAACTGGCCCACCATGTATTCTGATTTGGTCGTGAGGAACTAACAGTCACTCTAGAGGAAACCAGGCAAATCTGTGGCCTGTCATGACTGCTAGGGCCTCCAATCTTCATGCACCAGGACGGGTATGCATCTGTTCTTTCTCAGCTAACTTGCCTGAATACTGCAGAATGCGGGAGGCGCTTAATCTGTACAGATGGCTCAGAACCCATGCTGCGCTTGGACTACCTTGATGAAGTGGTCATGAGGCACTCTGTAGTAGGCGACAACCTCTAACTGCGTGGCTTCATCCTCCGTTTTCTTGGGGAACTCATATTCAATCATGGCTAGATGACCATATCAATTGAGGTCGTTGAGATCGCTTTGGCAATGGTGAGCAAACAAATTGATTTGGCTCCCGTGTTCCTGGCTGAGACTTACCGAGGCTTGGATCGTGCTCTTCACTAGTGTCGCCACTTCTACAGCTGTGGAGCATTAGTGCAGGTAACCATGAATTCTACTGCAATTGGCATATCTGTATACTGACTTAATGCTTGGACAGGTGTGGTTGGTGGCTCACAAGAGAGTCAAGGTCCTGTGCCCCCAAAGACCAGCATTTGAGGCCTACCTCTAGAGCAAGCATTCCCGGAGCATCTCTGGAGTACGGGAGTTCTATGAAAAGTTGGAGGGGCTGTCTAGAAGTCTAATCACCTGGCGGATTGTCCCATCAACCGTAGAGCCTTTCACTGCATTTTTCAATGATACTGACATGAGGGTCGTCGTTCTTCCTAGCCTGACTAGAGGGGTGGAGTATCACCCTACTCGTGTCCTACGCCAGTTTGGTTTCCACCATGATGCTTTTGAACAATCTCCCATGCCTACTATCTTCCAGCTGTATCCTCAGAATTCTACTGCCATGACTGTTGAGTTGGCTTGTTTGCTACGAATCGGCATCAGCTCCAGTGATCTGACTCTGGTGAGAGGCATAGGCTGTTCTGAGGCATATAGGGCATATACATAGGTGGACTGGCCAATCAGCCAAGTAGCCCTTGGTGCTCCTCTGTTCAAAAGTGCTAGCAAATCGAAGAAGCCCTGGACTGGAGGGAATAGCTGATCCAAGCATATGTAGCGCATTTCTGTAATTTCTTTCAATGATTGTACTCTTGAACTTGAATTTGAATGAAGAATATATGCACTTTCACTGTGTGCCCTTTTATTTCCTTCTGTGACCAACTTCTTTGAATAACTCCCTTGTATCATTGTGACCGACCAAAACAACTATCCTTTTGAGAACGAAGATTGGATACATTATCGTAACTTGCTAGGTCTGGCCTCTGCGCAGGTATGCGGAGGGTACATTTTGCTGTAAGTTGGCCACTGGTGCCCCTAGCATAAACGCACATATCCTACGCGTAGCTGCCACGCAGCTCCCAGATGTGGGGGCCATGCTGATGTTCCCTGGTCTCCAGAGTCTCGGTTAGGAGCGCTCCAGAGCTCGATGATCTACCTCTATCCATTCTTCCCACCGACCTTCTGTGTGGAGCTGTCGATTTGCACCGAATACTTGGCTAGAAACACCTAGTAAAGCGTCTACTTGCTAAAGCGCAGCTAACATGCCCTTGGTTGTGGATGCTCTACTGAAGTCAACCAAGTGGGCAATTGACATGCCCTTGGCTGGAGGTGGATCATATGGGCAGATGGCATGCCCCTGGTACTGGAGGTGGGCCGTCGATGATGACCAAGAGGGCAGCTGACATGCCCCTAGCCGATGACTAGGCAAAGTCCTGTCCCGTGTTAACGATGATGGGGAAAAGTATTACAGATGTAGATGCATGGCTTGTGCTTACTTAGTTATGTTGGACCCTCAGCATTAGGAAAGCTTTGATGTCTACCCAAAAGGGAATGGGCGGATCCTGTCGCCTGAAAGACTCTATCCGGATCTCAAGCTAACGGGTTGCACTCTGGGTGGCGGGGTAGTTGTGCTAGGATAGTGGATACTGAAATGATGGATAACTGGGTGGTAAGTGTTTAAATGGTGACGAGGCTAGGTGTAACCATGCCGGCGAGGATTGCAAGATAATGCGAAAATCGGCAAAGCTACGACAGAAAAATAAATAAAAAATGCAAATGCTAGTGTCGCCACCTAGTCTATTATGGAAGATGAGGAAAACCAAATAAAACATGAAAAATCATGCAAAACAATAAGGAAGGTCTTCGAAAACCAGAAATCTAGGTAAGGATCCCTATTACGTACAAGGAAGGTGTTAGGCACCCTCGTACGC
>JAMKQA010052507.1:0-12230 GCA_024699735.1 Posidonia australis | reverse complement strand
GCGCCAGCCCTGCTCACAAATTGCTGAACTCTGGCTTGCTAATGGGTTTGGGGTCTGGTTTAAGGGCTGATCACATCCAAAGCAACATACGGATACTAATCTCCGGGTCACCTCAAAATCAGGGTGTCTACAGTCATCATGGCGACTTATAAATGGTTTTGAAAATGATTTCAAGAAAATGTGATAATGTTTTGGGAAAGATATTTTTATAGCTTTGTGGTGGAGCAAGATATCAAAGGGCCATGTTGCTTGGACCAATGTAACGCCCCGATCCCGAGCACGCTACCAAACCACAGTATCAAACATAATTACACTAATTACAGAATATTAAATGATTGTAACTAAGGCTCACCTTCAGGATCACAATGTGCGGCTAGAGGCTCCAACTCCTGCACCGGAACTCAGCTGCATGCGGTCCGCACCTGAAAATCAAATAAGCACGCGTGAGTGACATCTAAGTCACCTAGTACGTGCCCCAAACATACAAACCACAAAATCTCGGCAAAACCATAAAAAACTTATTTCTTTTATTTTTCAAAACTTGGTTTTCTCTTTTGAAAATCCTCTTTTCTTTTATGGGAAATCATTTGGGAATTCAATCCCAAATCCATACTCTATTCGAAAGCCATGTTTCTTTTGAAACCTTTGGAATTCATTTTCCAAAGCATATCTTTTTCATTACTTGGGATTTCTTCCCAAAATCGCATTTTCAAATCCACATCTCTGACTAGATCCAGCCTAAAACACAGTGCCTT
Organism: Posidonia australis; assembly: GCA_024699735.1. NCBI lineage: Eukaryota > Viridiplantae > Streptophyta > Magnoliopsida > Alismatales > Posidoniaceae > Posidonia > Posidonia australis. Next base: position 11,475 of record JAMKQA010052507.1, on the reverse strand, counting down.
GTGGGCTCAAAACCAAATCATAAATATAGGCTGGCAACCGTTAAAACCTCATTATCATTTCATTTCAGAATTTTAGGACTATTTCATCAATCCAATCCTGATCAAATCACATTTCTTTTTCATTATTCATTTCAACTTTTCTTTACTGTTGTTACCTTGATCAGGGGTAACTAGCCACACAAGTAGTAGGCTCTACCTTCCTGCACTGCCGCGGTGAGATTCCCTGTGTGGGATGTCACCGCCCCGGCCAACCGGCCTCAATTTCATTTTCAATCGTACACGGGGATACGTCTTTGTCTGACGCCCCATCGGTGACCTGAACAACTAGGTCCAATGACCCAGGCTCAGCCTACACCGTCAGTGACCCGAACAACTAGGCTTAAAAACCAAGGCTCAGCCTACACCGCTACGAGTTCGGTGACTCGAACAACTAGGTATGAAAACCCAGGCTCATCCTACACCATCGATGACCCGAACAACTAGGTATGAAAACCCAAGCTCAGCCTACACCACTATGAGCTCGACAACCACATTATTAGTGTTCCATTTCAAAATTCTTTGAATTTTCTTTCAAAATCATTTTCCATTTCATTCTTTTTGTTGCAGGACTCTATCTCCTTGCAACCCTTGACCCTCCACTGGGGTCCCAACTCAAGCCATGAAAACCATGCTTAAAATCATAAATTGGGTTTCATGCCCAAAACCACACAAAATCATCCTTTTCATTCCTTTATGGGATCAAAACCGAAAATCACACCCAAATCAATTTGTTTGTGTTCCACATTCCTCCACGTCATTACATGGGGAAAAAATCATCATCACATGCTCAAAATACCATTTATCCATCATTTAAAACCACATCAATACATACCAGGTTTAGGGCAAAATCGGCAGACCAAATCTCCAGTTCAGTATGCCGAAATTCCCTGTTTTGGTATACCGAAAATTTTCAGTATACCGAAAATTTTTAGTATACCAAAACCCCCTATTTCGATCAACTGGAGGATTTTGGTCTACAGAACCCGGGGTTCTGGCTTAATTTGCTAGGATTTCGGCATACCGAAATGAATTCGGCATACCGAATTTCTCACAGACAGGGCACACCCCTGTTTCCAGTGGTAGAATTCGCCCAAAGTGGGAGTCCCGATCGGACCCCCCAAACATTCACCATAAATTTCCATAAAATCATGGGGTGTAGACCCTTGAGTCTACTTCAAAACCCCCAAACCATTCATGATTTCATCCATCACACAGTTCATACTAAAATCACAAGGGGAAGGGGCTCGAGGATGGCTACTGTAGCCTTCAACCCCAAAGTTGCATTTTCCCCCACAATTACCAGTCCTAACCGCATGATATCTACATTCTCATGCTATATGCCACATTTCCATCATTTTAGGATTTTTCCACAATTTTTCATGCTTTTATCTTCATTTTCATGCAATTAACCCATTGTTAACAAAACACTAAACGGAGGGAGGGGAAGGGGTCGCGTACCTCTCCGGCGGCCCACGCGACTCCGGTGAATTCACCGCACCCTGGCGTCGCCTCGGTGAAGCTCTGGTGAACCTCGGCCCTCGGTGGAAGCACCCACACAAACCCTCCTCCTCCCGGCTCGCGTGCCTCTACTTCCTCTCTCCTCTTCCTTTCCTTTCTCACTACGCTCTCCCTCTACCCACTCCTTCCCCCCTCTCTTTATCTCTGCCACCACTCGCTTGGCACCAGCCATCCATCCCATCGGAAGGGATGGGGAGGCACGGGCCTCCGTCACTGGTGGCATGGGTGAAGAAGAGGAAGAAGAAGACAGGGAAAGAGGGTGGAAGGGCATGGCTCGTGAGAGAGAGAAAAAGGAAAGGAGAAAAGAAGGAGAGAAAATGAAGAAAAGACAGGCATGTAAACCGAGGCGACTGTGCACCCTCAAATCGAACTCCACATTGGTCCCAAATCACAAACAGGTGCACAGAAAGCCAACCACAAGCTCACACATCCAAGAAACAACAGATTATTCATTAATAAACCATTTAAGCAATATACAATCAATTACATGGTTTACAAATAAAAATGGATAATCAGGCCTAGACATCACAACCAAGGAATATGACGACATTCTCGGTTGGTTGAACGCATCACGTAGGTTGAGGTCAGAGACTAATAGGTTGTAGGCAAGTGTTCATCGAATCCCAGAGGTATGATACTCTTAGATTGTCATTCACGAGATCGACGTTGAGGTCCATGAGTTAAGGTGTTGTCTAGACCCAGAGGTATGACACTCTGGTCATCATCGGACACTGAGGGTCAAGGAACTGTTCGAGTGTGGAGGTATAACACTCTCGTTGTCTTGGATGCTGTGGTGAGAACGCCAAGAGAGCGTACCTTGTGGTGTTGGCCAGTATAGGTGGTACACGTGTCCTATTTCTAGTATCGTCCTAAGTGACAGGACAGCTTGCCTAGGTGAGGTTAGCACTTTGAGAGTCCTTCAGGTGAATGGGCCTTGAGACAAATTCACTTCTCGCAGGGTGACAGATCCATGGCAGTGTAGTACACCTTGGTGGCTGTTTGTGGCCAAAGTTGGTTGCTTGGCGTCAGGCAATGCGACTCAGTGTGGTTTTTGGCCAGTGAGGCCCGAGCTTTGAGGTACTGGTAGATTTGGTGAACATGATGTTTTAAAAGATAATAAAATGATTTGAAAAAGAAAGGTTTGATTTCATTTTTCATGTTTTCCCATGGGGTGTGTGCTAGATGACTTTTTTGGTCACTCATGCATTTTCTTGTGGTTTTTAGTTGCAGGTGCAAGCGAGTAGCATTTGTTTTCTTTAGTGCATATAATCAAAGTCCCTTAGCATGTTTGGAATGAGAAGTGTAATAGGAGGTTCACAGGTGTTTATCAGAATAGGTGGAAGGTATCTATGCAGATTGTTGTGGAATGCAATACTATGTTAAGGGGTTCTTGGTTTGATTTTGTGGGTATAACACCCGTTAATTCATTTTGTAATTATTTACATTATAATAAATTTATTCCTAGACGGGTGTTACTATTTCGAGGCCCGTTTGTGTGATTTTGTGATTTTGGGCTTTGGCCTTGTGGGCTGGCTATTGGTTTTGTGTTCCTATGTGTGGTTGGCACTGTGTGTGCGGCATTGTGCTTATGGGCCCGAGTGTGGGTCCATGTGGGGCCTACGTTTGTGGGCTGGTTGGTGGGAGTGAGTTGGTGCGATTGGTTGCTAGCTCGGCTAGTGGTCGTACTGTCCACGCATTCATGCAGCTACCACCATCTACGTGTATAAAGCTGCGGCCTGTCAACCTCCTCCTTCACACCTCTCCTCCTCTTCTTTGTTTCATTGCCTCCTCCCCGAGCACGCCACCTCCCTCCTTCTCCCCATTTTCTTTCTCTCTCTCTCTCTCTCCCCCTCTACTCGCTCTCACCCACTCACTCCATCCCTCCCTCACTCACCCTCTTTCTCTCCCATCTCTCCCCCATCTCCTTCTTTGTATCCCCTCTGCTCAGTGTGCTCGGTGGTATGCGATGGCGTGCGATAGCTCATGGCTGGTTGTGGGAGCTCCGTGGGAGTGTGGCGGCGTGCTGGTCCCCAGAGGTTGGCTAAAGTTAGCGAGGTTCGCTAGAGCACGTTTTTTAGCTACACACCTCACCTCATGTTGTAGAAAGCATGAAATTGGTAGGAAATGATAGAAATGCATGAAACCTAGGTAAATTTACATTCCTAGAATTTATTGTGAATTTATGGTGGCATTTATGGTCATTTATGGAGATGTGTGGTTTTGGGTCGTTTTTGACTCCTGTGGCTTCTCGAATTTATTTCTCCCTATATAATGAATGGATTTTGGTTTTGTTTGTGCAGATTTGGAGTAGACTCGAGGGTCTACAATATATGTTTTAGTTGGATTTTGTAGTGCTTGTTTTCGGGATTCGCCCTTAGGTCCCATTTTGGGTAATTTTTGTGGGTGGTGCCCTAGGTCGTTTTCTAGTTTCACAAAAAACAACATACCCAACCATTTTGCTAAGCCGTTTTTATGTTAGATTAGATCCTCTGATCGAAATTTGGTTGACCTAAACTCCTCGATCTACCGATTTTTTCTATGAGTGTTAACCATTGTACTCCAGTTCAGTCGACCAGATTTATTTGATCTACCGAACCAGGAACTTTCAATTGACCATTCTGGTTATCAGTCTACTGTTTTGGGTGTTTGCACCTATTTCGGTCAACTGATTCTGGTTGGTCTTCCAATCCAGGAGATTTCGATATACCAATCCCATTTTGATGTGTCGAATTAGAGCCCAGTTGATTTTATAAAATTTGATTTCCAAGAGTTTCCCAGAATGATTTGTTTTGCCCGTTTGAGATGGATTGTAGGCCGTCAGTAGTGGCCCCATGGGACACCTGATGTGCCGTTTTGTCGAGGCTTTGAAAGAGTTTCCAAAGATATAAAATGATTTTGGAAAATGGTTTTCAAAAGAGATGGTTGGCCCATTTTGGAAAACGGTTTTCCTAGTTTTCTATGTGCAGACTGAGATACCATGGGACCGTGTCGTCAGGACCAGGGAATGTGATGACATTCTGGGGTGGTCAGGCACGTCTCCCTGGTTAAGGTCGAGGACCGAGATACCTGAGGCTGAGTGTTGTCGGGTCTTGCAAGTATGAGACTCCCTGACTGTCGTCTCAAGGCTAGGGTAGTGGTCCATGGGTTGAGGTGTCTTGTGGCATGACGGAGAGGTATGATACTCCTACTGTCACTGTAACAACTGGGACTCAGGTGTTGTCAGGTGTGAAGGTATGACACTCCCTTTTGAGCACCATGTGAAGGACACTATGAGGAGGTATACCCTGTGGTGGCCAATAAGAATGGGACACGTGCCCCATAATTGGTAGCGTCTTGAGAGACAGGACTGCCTTCCCAGAGAGGGGATGCCTTTGTGAGGGTTCTCCAGGTGGGAGAATCGCGGGACGGTGATCACCCTTGCATAGGATAACTTCACCGTGGCAATGTAGTGCACTTTGGTGGCTGCTTGTGGCAAGAGTTGATTGCCTGCCGTCGGACTTTTCAATTCACTATGTGTGGTTTTGGCCATTGAAGGCCTCGTTTGTGGTTTTGGGCTGGTAAAGCCCTGTTTGTTGTTTTGACCGATGTGGACCACGTTTGTTGTGGTTTTCGGCTTTGTGGGCCTAATTTGTGAGATTTTAGAGAAAAGGATTTGCAAAATTAATTTAACGAAAAATTAATTATAATTTTGTTTTCCATCGTTTTCGTGGAGAGCGTACTGGGTGACTTTTGTAAGTCACGCTTTCTTCGTGGTTTTGGGTTGTAGGTGCAGACATGCAGATGAGTTTTAGCATAGTGCATATAGTTCGGAGTCTCGTAGCCGCACATATAGGTTCCTGGTAGATGATATTTCTATTTAACTTTTAATTTCCTATAATTTAAATTGTTTTAATTTATTGTGGAAATTGGGGGTGCTGTAGTGGTGGGTAGCATTCAGGTGCTACAAAAGATTGGTTTCCATATACCAACTGTGCCTCATATGTGGTATATGATAATTCGATGGATTCCTCCTCGATTTGTATTCAAGGCAAATGTGGACGGCTCCTCCTCAAGAGTGGGTGTCGGTGATGGGGGAGTTGTCAGTGATTGCTTGGGTAGAGTGAGGTTGCCATTCTCATACTCCTATGGCATGGCTACTATTAACGAGGTGGAATGTAGGGCAGTTTGGGATATGCTTTCTCTATGTGACTTTCATAACATCTCTGTTTGTGTTGTGGAATCCGATTCGTTGCAGGTGGTTAACATGCTTCAACAAAAGGGTCCTGTCGGTTGGAAAAGTTATCTTTGGTGGAGACGTATCATCAAAAACTTCAATGTTTGTGTCTCACATTGTTACAAGGAGGTAAATGGTGTGGTAGACTTCTTAGCCAAGGAGGAGGGTCGAAGGCAGTGCAACAAGGTCTATCAGAATTTTTTAGAGCCACAAAGGAAATTGAAAGGCATATGTAATCTAGATAGGTGGGGTATTCATAATTTGCACACTAGAAAGAGTACTAGTTAGTCTTTTTCTCCTCTTCATTTTCCCAAGGGCATGGGTTTGGGAGAGGAGTTTTTTTAGACTAACCTAGACTAGTGATTGATGGGTCTGTACTTCCACTTTTGTACTCTTTTACCTTATCAATAAAAATTTTGTTGCCCAAAAAATAATCAAAGTTTCTTAGCCGTTCACTACAAGTTCGTAGTACTCTAGATGCTTTAATTAGCCTTTAATTTTCTATAGATTGAGCATTTATTTATATTTAATTTATTTAGACTAATGGATCTTGAGAGTAGCGACATGGGTCGTTACAGAACTGCACAAAAGAAACACGAAAGAATGCCTTTTTGGGTCAACTTAGTTATTTAAACATTTCCCTTTCCAGTTTGACAGTCCTTCATGATGTGATTAGTTCCTACCTAATAATGATATTTGCGGTTCATACTAATCATGTTTGTTCTATAGCATGACCACTCTTAAACAATATGGACATGGTTTATTTTGCCCATACAACATGCAAGTTGTGCATGTGCCTGGCGTTCTTTCCTTCAACATTGACAGGATCTCAGATCGGAATAGCTATATGAGATATTTGTTTTAGTCTTTTTTATTGTCTTTATCGATTTTTGTCTCTCTATTTTCTTACAAAAGAACACGTCTTTATCACATTGCTACTATCACCTTTTTCGTTATATAAGTATATATATAAGGGCCTAGTCTCTTTCCTACTTTAAATTAAGTACATGTATAAAGAGCATGATTTCTTACCTACATTGAATTAAGTACTATGGTATTGAAATGCAAAATGAGTTCACGTGGTTGTCTACTCAATTAATTTTTTCCATTATCATTTATTTGCATAGATTGGTTCTACTTATAGAGTAGGTTTGGATACATCAACGTTGGGCTTCTACCTCATGTCCTAGATTTTTGGAATGATTGGATGAAATGGTAGGAAGCATGTACATTATCCATAAAAGAACATATAAACCAAGCATCAACTAGCGTAAGCCATTTTTTGGAAGGTTTCTTAGTATTGAAGATAAGAGGAAAGATCATTTGTTGTCCATCTTTCATCTGGTAAGCAAGAAACTTTTAATATAATTTCTGACACTAATTATTTGGTTAATAAGTAAAGTTTTAGGCATCCTAAAGGGCACTAATTTTTCCATTTATAGTGTAAATAATTAAAAATCCATCTTACTTATTTACTATGTATAGACACCCCGATTTTGAAATCATTTGACAGCAGGCTCCTCTAGAAGATGCTCTCGTTGTAAATAAATAAAATCCACTTATAACCCAAATTAATTGAACAAAAACCCTAATTCAAGTTAAACGTAAATAAAATCCACTTAAAATCCAATTAATCAAACAAAAACCCTAATTCAAGTCAAACTTAAATAAAATCCACCTAAAATCCAAATAATCAAATAAAAACCATAATTAAAGTCAAAATTAAGTAAAATCCACTAAAAACCCAATTAATTAATTGAAAACCCTAATTAAAGTCAAAATCCATTTAAATCATTTAAAACCACTATTAATTAAACTAAAAACCCTAATTAAAATTCAAAACCCTAGTTAAACTAAAAACCCTAATTAAAAACCAAAACCCCAAAATTAAAATTCAAAATCCTAATTAAACCATAAACCCTAATTAAAACACAAAAAACCTAACTAAACTCAAGATCCTAATCCCAAAACCCTAATTAAGATCCAAAAACCCTAAATAAACTAAAAACCCTAATTAAAACACAAAAAACTCTAATTAAACTCAAAATCCTAATTAAAACCTAAAACCCTAAAATTAAAATAATTAAAACCATAAAAACCATAAAATAGTTAAAACCCTAATTCAAAAACTAAAATCAAAAATCAAATTTAAATCACAAAGCCCAAATTAAAATCCTAAAAGCAAAACCGTAAAATCCATGAAAATCCCTAAACAAAAATAAAATAAAAGCCTAAAATAATTAAAACCCTAACTTAAAACCAATTAATTAAACCTTAATCATAAATTTAATCAAAATCATAAAACTCAATTAAAAACCTAAAAGAAAAACCCTAAAATCCATTTAAAAACCTTAAAAACAAAACCCTAAAACAAAAGTCAAAAAACCAAAAAAAAAAAAAATCAAAACCCTAGGCCTAATCGCCAACCCAATAGCCATTTAATTCTTAAACCAGAAAACTTAGGAAAAGAGAAAATAATTCCAGCGACTCTCACTTCCAGCAACCCCTGCATTTTCCAGCGACTTCTCCAACACCATCTCTAGCAGATCCCGCGATCTCCAGTGCGTAATCTCCTCATCCTGTGATCTCCGGTCACGCCTCTCCAATGCATGGAAGCATTGAGCGGCCCTCAGTGGCTGAGAGGGAGAATCAACGGCAGGAGTGAGCCCCGTCCGAGTTTAAAAACTCCCATCGCCGACAAACCAAGGGATCGGACCCCCAGCATCTTCCAACACGCAAAAAACCTCCTCCTCGTATCCAAAGACCAGAGCATCCAGCCGTAGTTTCCAAAGCCACCAGCTGCCCTTTTCACAACCCAAAAGCCACCAGTCGCAGCTACGTCCAGAGGACTGTCATCGAGCCGCCGAGAGAGACACACCACTCAGGTAACCTCCTCTCCTCTTCTTAGGGTAGAAGCATGCCCCTTAGGTCCCCTTAGGCTCTTTGAGACGAGCCACGGTGGAGCAGAGTCTCCTGTGAGTCGTCGACCCAGTCTCCAGTGGTGGGTTCACCACCACTGGCGAGGCCCTTGGCCTCTGCGTCGAGGTGAGGCTCACTAGGCCACACCTCCTTCCTCTTCCTCTTCTTGGAGTGCCCCTACTCTGATGGAGAGTCTCTAGCCTCCCGTGGACCTGCTACCCCATCGTTGTCGCTGCAACACCACCGACCGCTGCCGATGAGATCTCCAGTGCCATCCAAACACCCCGTCACTCAAGGCCCCCTCCAGAGGCTCCACTGCATCACCACGCACCCCGCCTGGCCTCCGCGTCGTCGACTCCGAGCCAGGAATGCCACCCCAACCTCCGTCGTGGCCTTCTCCGGCGCAGGGGATGGGTGGACCTCCTCAGGCCACCCCAGCTATCAACGACACCCCCGGGAACTTCCTCGTGCCACCCAGATGCTTCCCCGACCTCCGCCCAAGCTTGGCTGTCGTCGGGGCGCCGCTACCATCATGCCATCATCCTCAGGCTTCCTCAGCCCCTTCCGATGCGCCGGAGATCCCCACTGCATCACCCATTAGCTTCCTGGGCTGTCGCCCACCTTCTTCCGCCGCCGCGGTGCCCCTGGCCAGTTGCTAGAGTCCCGCCGGGGCCGTCGTCGAAGATCATACGTCGGCGATCTACGAATGGAATTAGTTTAAGTCCAGGCCTCTTTAGTTCTAGGTTTTTATTCTTAGGTCCTCAGGATGTTACATTTGGGTCCTTTTTCATTTAATTTAGGTTCTACTTTTTATATTTTATTCCCTGTAGTTTAAAAAAAAATTCATTTCCTTTATTTTCTCTGTATAATTTGCATATAATCTCCTGCATATTTAGATTTTTTCATTCTTAATACATTCATGAATGTTTTATCATGCATAGGTCCCTAGGACTATGAATTCTTTACACTTAAGTCCTGAACATTTGCAATTAGCCACTGAAATCTTTTAAAAGGTTTTCTCTGTGAAATTTGCATTCTGAACCCTGAAAGATTTTAAAATCACACTGATCATCAATAAAATTAAATTTTTATCACACTTAAGTCCTAATCTTTTGCATTAAGCCCCTAGAATTGTTAAAATAAGTTTCTTTTGTGAATTTTGCAACCTAAACCCTAATAAACTCCCTAATTACACTGATCATTACAAAAGCCCAATTTTTATCACAATCAGACCCATAAATTTCTCACATAAGTCCCTGAGTCCTTAATAAATAATTCCTGAACACAGAGAATTTGCATATAGACCCTTAGTTTTACTTTAAATCCACCATTTAGGGTTTTAAATGTTTTCTTGCATATTTTTGATTTTTTTCACTTGTTGCATTTCAAATTTTGCATTTTATCATAGATTCCATTTTAAAATCATGATTTCATTGTGAATTGCCCTTTAGCTTCACATTTTAATCACATTTGCACTTATGCGTTAATTTTGCAATTTAGACCTTGAGTTTTCAGGAAATTACCCAAGTGCAATTTTCACACATCTCAGTACCACATTCACATTTGATCCATCATCTGCATGTTAGAATAGAACTCATAAATACATTTTTGATCTAGATTCTCATCCTTTTGTAAATTTTGCATTTTAATCTTCGTGTTTGTCCTTTACTATATATACATCATCTCATGGGTTTTAAGATCTTATTCTTTTCATATTTTTCTCACAAATAACATCATCTAGACATCTGACATACATTTTGATATGACTTAGATCATGCATCATCTCCATGCATGCATTAATCACAACTGGCCGTAAAAATTACCAAATTGCCCCTACCATCAATTCATGCACCCACATGTTAGTTTTTGCACTCAATCTTGCGTAATTTTTGTCCAAGCAATCCCTTAACACTTTTTACACATTTAGGCACTTATTCACGCATTTCATATAGTTTCCATCACATTTGCGCATCAACCCCTCCTTTTAAGTGAGTTTGCATATCATGTGTCTCTTTCTTGGATTTTTCTTCACTTTGTTTTCAGAATCCCTCACCCAACATTCGATTTGATTCTCTTTACTCCTATGTTTCGGATTTTTTTTATTTGATTTGGATTTCATCGCCCGAGGGCGTACACGAACTGACCGAACGGCCCCCATTAGCCCATTTGCGGATTATTTCCCCTTTTTAAATTTCACGACTTTTTCCTGATTCTGAGGACTTAGGTCAACTCCATTTTCTAGCTTTTTGATGTCAGCATGGTTCTCCGAGGTGTTCCTTCCAAAAACATCATCATTTCATGCGATTTTCTTTGTCGTGTCATACTTTGCGATTTCGTCATTTCATGTGGATTTCTTTGCAGTCTTTGCATACCATCACGCACATCCATCCAATCTTGTCATGTCATTCATATTAGCATGTTCAAAGCACGATCTAGGCTTAGCAAGCATTCACCCAGCCTTTTATGCAAGCGATTTAGACTAGAAAGACCGAGTTTCTCGGGCGTAGGAGAGTGCCTAACACCTTCCTCATGCGTAATAGGAATCCTTACCCATCTTCTGGTTAGCAGACATCCGGCCTTCACATCTGCATCTCATGCATTCAAGCTTTTGTGGTTTTCCTCGTCTTTCCCTTAAAAGACTAGTGTAACCATGCCGGCGAGGAGGTTCCGCAAATGAATGCGAAATCTGTCGGCAAAATCACGTCGAAAAAGCAAAATAAAACGGAGTCGCCACCTAGTCTATTATGGAAGACAAGGAAAACCAAAACATGAAATGAATGCAAAAA
>JAMKQA010052505.1:0-11185 GCA_024699735.1 Posidonia australis | reverse complement strand
AATTCCAAATGCATGATTTACATGATGATTTTCGATCATATGCATCCCCATCATGTTTTCAGTTCTTAATAATGGCATGAACCCATCTGCATTAGCACTAATCATCCTTTATCTCTGCTGGGGTGGATTCTGGATCAGATTGCAGTCTGATCCAGACTCCCTGGGGTGCATCACTCAGGCGCATCTATCTGGCGCACAAGGTAGGCGCGCTAGACTGGCCAGAGATCAGATCACTTGCATTTAGCACCTTTGTTTGCATGATTTTATCTGAGGTTTTCAGTTCGATTCACTATGATTGATTCTCTGGTGTGTCATGATGACACCTACATGCTTTTCAGTCTTATTCGGATGGTTTTCTGTCTGTTTTCTTCATTTAATATTCGGTTCTAGGCTGAATCTGGTAGGCCGATTGCACCTTACTCCTTTATGGAGAGCCATGTGCATCGCCCCATGATCCAGTGGCTTGGCTGAATCATGCATTCTTCATCTAGTTCAAATAGGTGGGACCTTGTGTGAGGCTACTGACCTTGAAGCATGAGGTCCATAGATATTGCATATTGCATTGCTTTCATTCTAAATGTATGATTTCTGAGCTTTACAGAATTATTTCTACTGCATGCTTTTCCAGAGTGCATCCTCTGATGTTTTGGCTTTGTGTGGCTTTCTGTTTTTGCCTCAGCATACTTTACTGGCCCACATAGACGCACATAGGTGGCGCATCAGACTGACGCATCAGCCTACCTCTTATGATGTCTCCTGTTTTCACTAGCACACAGCATGTTTTTCATATGTTTTGCTTGTTTTCTCGACCCGATTTGCTTCTGGGTTTTCCTTTGGTTTTCTTCCTTGATGCATTAGGAAGGCACAGATTTGTTTTTAGCAGTTTTCTTGTATTTTAGATTGCATTTAGGCATATAGTAAGCAAGGATGATAAATCGCTCAAGCCATTAGATCTTCGATCTTATTATGCAATATTGTTGCATCAACTCTTGACCCGGCACACGAGCGATATTTCTAAGCATTAGGACACACCCCTGCACATCATGCACCTATACTTTAGACATCACACGCATTTACATGGCATGGCATATCGCCCTCGGGCGTACAGCAAAAGGCTGCAAAGCCGATATTTCATAAGCAAAAGAGAAATCAATAGAAGACCGATTTATCGGGCGTACGAGGGTGCCTAACACCTTCCTCGTATGAAACAGGGATCCTTACCCGCATTTCTGGTTCATGCAGCCCCTTTTTTATTTGTTCTGCATGATTTTTCATGTTTTATATGGTTTTCCTTGTCTTCCATTTGAATAGACTAGGTGGCGGCTCCTGCATTTTTTTTGCATTTTTTTTATTTAATTTTTGTCGTGGCTTTGCCGACTTTGGCACACATATTATTATTTGTGGCCACCCCCGACGACATGGTTACAGGCTCCAAGTTCTGGCAAATGCGAAGGCTGAAACAGGGGAGGTGCCCTGGTTGCAGGCAATTCGGCATGCCGAACTAGATTCAGCATATCGAATTCTTGTCAGATTAAGCCAGAATACCTGGTTTCGATTTGCCGAAATCATCCGGTCGACTGAAATAAGGTGTTTTGGTATACCAAAATTGTTCAGTATACCAAACTAGGGATTTTCGGTATACCGGACTTTATTTTCAGTCTGTCGATTTTGCCCTAGCCCTGATATATATAAATGTGAACATAAAATGGAAATAAAAGGTTTTAATTGGACAATGAGCATGTGTTAATGGTGTTTTCCCCATGTAAGGGACATGGGAGAATATGAAACCCAAATAAGTACATTTGGGGAATGGTTTTGGGTTTGAGACCCTAAAGATGAATACAAGTAATTGAATGTGTGGCTTTGGACATAAGACCCAACTTATGATTTGAAAACATGGTTTTAAATGAATTGAGTTGGAACCCCAGTAAAGGGTCATGTGTTGCTTGGAATAAGCTCCTGCAACAAAAAGAATGAAATGAAAATAATTTTTGAAAGAAAAACTTAAAGTGCTTTGAAAATAAAACACTAATAATGTGTTGAGGAACCACGAGGGTTGGTGTTGACAATGTGGTAGGAGTATGAGACTCCAATGAAACCAATTGTTAGATACGACTGTGGTTGCCGATCTTGAGACGGTGTAGGCTGAGCCTGAGTATATAGGCATGGTCACCGAGCTCGTGACGGTGTAGGATGAGCTTGGGATATTGAACCTAGTCATTCGGGTCACAGATGGGACGTCAAATAAAGATGTATCTCGGTGCATATATGAAAAGAAATTGAGGCCAATAGGCCAGGGCAGTGTCCTCCAGCATGGAGAACTTCACCGCGGCAGTGCAGGGGGTAGGGGAAATGGTGTCCTCACCTACTACTTGTGTGCATGGTTACCCCTGATCAAGGTAACTTCAATAAGTAAAGTGGAAATGAAAAGAAAAGTATGTGATTAGGAGAAAATGAAAGAAAAATGGTTTGGCTAGGATTGGACTTGTGAATGGTCCTAAAATCCTAGAAATGAATATGAATTGTGTTTTAACCAGTTACCAGCCAGTGTTTGTGATTTTGATTTTGAGCCGACAGGCATTGTGTTTTAGGCTGGATCTGGTCGAAAATGTGGATTTCTTAAAATATGAGAAAAGTTTTGAAAAAGTATAAAAGAGAAAGAAAAGATGCGTTTTGGGAAAAACATGGTTTTGGAGACAATTTCTAAATGTTTTAAAAAGAAAGGAAAGTGAATTTTGAGAAAAACATAGTTCTGGGAACAGATTCCCAAGTGATTTCAAAGGGAAAAGGAAATAATGTTTTAAAAATTGGATTTTCAAAAGAAAACCAAGTTTTATAAATTAAAAATTGTATTTTTGGCACTTTTGCTGGATTTTGTTGTTTGTGTGTTTGGGACGCTTATTGAGTGACTTAGATGTCACTCACACGTGTTTTGTTTGGTTTTCAAGGGTAGATCGTGTGTAGTCGAGTTTCGGTGCTGGAGCAGGAGCTTCTAACTGCACATCATTTCCTAGAGGTGAGCCTTAGTTACAGTTATTTAATATTACTGTAATTAGTGTAATTTTACTTATGATACTATGATCTTGGTAGCGTATTCGAGATCGAGGCATTACATTAAGACTGGAATATATTGTGTCTTAAAGTGCTTATTCATGCCTTATGTTAAAATACATTCTTGATTGTATAAACTTAAAGGGGAAACATGTGAAAATTCTCTTTGTCACACTCATGTCTTTAAATGTTGGATGATGAAGATCTCATGCTAGAAATGAATCTGTCGTGGCACTTACCTCCTTTTTTTGCTTATGACAAAAAAGGGGAGAAAATAAGTAGGTTAAATACATGATGCCCATTCTTTGATTCTTGGATGGATTTAATAACAAGGAAAATAAAAGAAAAAGAGGGAGAAAGGGTGAAAATCCATTATTAACATAAGTAGGGGGAGAAATTAGATATTGCTATAAGATATATAAAATCCACGCTTATTGATAGGGGGAATTTATTTGAGAAAGACTTCTAGTTTTGTCATCATCAAAAAAGGGGAGATTGTTGGAAAAATAAAGTTAGCTGAGAAAATGTTGTAAATGATATTTGTAGAAATTGTTGTAAATTATTACGAGGATGAGAAGAGAGAAAATTCTTGTTGTAATAATTGTAATTATTGTATCAAGTGTAAAAATTGTAACAATCATGAAGTAAGAGTGGAATATTAAAGAAGAATGCATTCGACATTCTAAAAAATTTCAGAATACCAAAACAGGAGATTTCAGCACATCATGCAGCTACACAGCATACCGAGGATCAAGACACTAGCTAGCTAGAAGTAGATTGTTTTTTAGCACATAGAAGATTTTTGGAATACTGAATCAGTAATTTTCAACATACCGAATGGATTTTTCGGCATACCGATCTGGACACAAAAATAGAAATCAGGGCTAAAACGGCATTATGAATCTTAGACGACATTTTGATCTACTACCCATTATAGAACATTGCACTAGCCAGTAGACACAACATTGCAAGGCTCTTGCTCTATATATGGCAACTCTACATGGCAAGAAGAAGCACATACACACATACTTGCTTACTCTTGATTATACAAGCTAGAAAAGAACTACATTCCCATTCTTACTCTCACAAACCTAAGTTGTAAAGTGAGATCTTGTACTGAGTTGTGTGAGTTGTACTTAAGAGCAATCTTCATTCTGTAAAGTGACAAAGAAAAGGAGCTTCTAGCTTCTCCAAGAGCAAGAAGTGGAGGGAGCCAATTTTGGGTTGGTAGGACTACCAACAGAAGTATATTTTCAATTTAAGATTAAGGGAAATTCTCAAGGAGATTCTTGAGGAGTGGATTAGGCTGAGGTTGGCCGAACCACTATAAATTCTTTGTGTCCATTTCATTATCTCTCATCTTATTTCTTTGCTTGAATTCATAAGTTATCTCTTTTATTTAGAAATTTGCTTGAAGAAATTCAAAAAGAGATAAACACTAAGCTAAATGAAAAGATTCTCTATTCACCCCCTTATAGAGAAGCCAATTGATCTAACAACTGCTAATCTTATCAGTTCGGGACCTGCGTTACTTTCCAGAGGCAACTCTCTCGCCTAACTTCTAATTCAAGATGGTATGCAAAAACTACGAAGAAATCCACGAGAAATGACAGAATAACGAAACACAACACGACAAAGAAAATTATATGAAATGACGATGTTTTTGGAGAGAATGGCTCGAAAAATCATATCGACCTCAAGAGAATCAAAAATGCGATAGACCCAAATCATCAGAATCATAGAAAACATCACGAACATCAAAATGGAAAATTTGCAAAGAAGTCTGCGTAAAATAGGCAAATGGTGACATGTGAAGAAAATCACATAAAATGACAGTATTTTTGGAAAGAATGTTTTGGAAAACCATACTGATATCAAAAGGATCAAAAGTGGGATCAACCTAAATCATCGGATTCATGAAAAAATGTCAGAAAAATCAAAAGGGAAAAATAATCCACAATTGGGCTAATGTAGGGCTTTAAGTCAGTTAGTGTTTGCCCTCGGGCAATGAAATCAAAATCAAATCGAAAAATCCATAAATGTGGAATAGAGGGAATCAAATCAAATGTCAAGTGAAGGAATTCGAAAAATAGGTTGGCGTGAAATCCATGGAAAAACACATAGAAGGTAGGCTTACTCAAAAAAGATGGAATGATATGCAAATGTAATGAAAACTATGTAAAATGCATAAAAGTGTACCTAAATATGTAAAGGATGCTAAGGAATAATTGAGACAGAGATTATGCATGACTTTGTGCACAAATAACATGCATGTGCGTGAATTGACAGTATGGGGGCAATTTAGTAATTTCATGAGGCCAAGTGTGATAACTGTGTACATGTGTATGATGCATGGTCTAATATATGCAAAATGTCAGGAAAAATGTTATTTACAAGAAAGCATGAAAAGAACAAGGTTTTTAAAACAAGAAAATGATGTAAACATGGTAAAGGACAAGTACAGGGACTAAAGTGCAAAATTCGAAAAAAAAAGGGGAAAGCTTGATTAAAGTATAATCAGTGACCTTTATCTTAACATGCAGATGATGGATGAAATAAAAATGTGGCACTGAGATGTGTGAAAATTGCACCTTGGTAGTTTCCTGAGAAGTTTAATATGCAAAATTCACACCTAAAATGCAAATGTGACTAAAATGTGAAATTAAAATCAATTTGCAATGCAAACATGATTTTTGAGTGAAAACTATATTTAAGTGTAAAATTATAAATAAAAGAAGTGAAAAATGTCAAAAATGGGTGTGAAAACAATGAAAACCATAAATGGTGAATTTGAAGTTAGTCTAAGGGTCTGGATGCAAATTTTCTATATTCACTGACTGTATGTTATGAATCCAGGGGCTTACATCCAAAATTTCAGAGCTTAAATGTGATAAAAATTAGACTTTTATGATGATCAGTATGATTATGAAGTCTTTTAGGGTTCAGAATGCAAATTTTCCAAAGAAAACTCATTTAAAAAACATTGGGGGCTTAATGAAAAACTTCAGGACTTAATTGCAAAGAAAACATGATCTCAAGGACTTAAGTGGGAACAAAACAAACATTTACAGGACTAGAAATGGAATTAAAATTAAACAGGTTAAATCATGCAATATTTACAAAAACAATAAAAGAAATAAACTTATTTAAATCTCTAGGGATTTAAACACAAAAACACAAGACCTAAATGTAACAATTTAAGGACCTAAAAGTAAAAAACCTAAAACTACAGGACCTAATCTAAAAAGCTCCTCTTCGAAGTTCACCGGTGCCCGGTCTCCAGCGAGGACTCCAGCAAGTCTCTAGTGGTGGCACAGCGCCGGTGGGGCTCCGATGATGGTCTAAAAGGTTGAAAAGGACAACAGCGAGACTCTCTGGCGTGGTGGACAGGGCTAGGGCGGCCTGAGATGCCCTCCCCACCCTTGGCTCCGGTGAAAGGTCCACCGGTGTTGAGGAAGACAACTGCAAGGGAGCTGGCAGCGACGCGGCCGCTGGAATGGCACGACGAGGATTGGGTGAGCTTCAGGGCAGCACGTGGAGACTCTTAGAGGCGTCGGCGAGGACTAGGGTGGCCTAAGGTGTTCCCCTATCTCCTATGCCGGCGACAGGCACGGCAGAGGTAGGCGCGACGCTCCAGGGCCAAGGACGGCGGCATGGCTGTGCGGAGAGATTCTAGGCGGTGTAGTAGAGCTTCGGGAGGAGGTGGTGTGGAAGGTACACGACCGGTGGTTGTAGGGAGCTTCGACGACGGCGGTCGACGGTTGCAGGTGTAGCGGCGAGGACTCCGGCCATTGGGGGCCAACTAGACTCCTCTTGAGCAATGGAAGCTCAGGGAGGAGGAGAAGGAAGAGGGAGGAGAGGCCCATGGGGCATCCCCTGGACCCAGGAGGCCACTGGCTTCACCGGTGGTGGTGAACCCACCACTGGAGGGAAGAGAGACGACGCTCAAGGGCGACCCACTCCGGCAAACCACTATTCAGAAGGTAGGGGAGCTATTTTGGATTGAAAGAGAGGGGAGAGGAGTACTTGGGTGGCGGCTAATGTCCCTTCCAGCACAACTAGACGGTGGTGCTCCTCTGGTTATAGCTCCAGCGACGGTGGCTGGGGCTTCTTTGCTGGTCGATGGATCAGCTAGGTTTCGAGGGGGGTTGTCTTTGCTGGGTTTCAAGCGCACTTGAAGCGGAGGGCTGGGTCTGTCGGCGATGAGTCCCTTTAAACGCCGGCCAAGCCTTCTCCAACTGTCGATCCTCCTCATTAGTGGTGGACACCGTCTCATGCTCGCATGAGCTGGAAAAGAGTGTGGTTGGAGATCACGAGAGGAAGAGATATGCTCTAAAGATCTCGGGATCTCGTCGGAAAAGTCAGGGGTCGCTAGCGATGAAGGCCTGTCGGAATTATTTTTCATTCTACCTTAGTTTTTGATTGAAGAATAAATGGGGTGTATTGGGCTTGTTTTGGGCCTATGAGAAGGCTTTGGGTTTTAGGAATTTTTAAGTTTTTGTTTTTAAGGGTTTTTTAAGGGAATTTAGGTTTCAGATTTAGGTTTTTAATTAGGTTTTGTGATTTAATTAAATTTTTTATTTTGTGATTTAAGGTTTAATTTATTGGTTTTAAATTAGGGTTTTTTGGATTTTATTAGGGTTTTGAGTTTAATTAATTGATTTTAAATTAGGGTTTTGGGTTTAATTAAGTGACTTTAAATTAGGGTTTTTAGGATTTTAATTAGGGCGTTGAGTTTAATTAAGTGATTTTAAATTAAGGTTTTGAGTTTAATTTTGTGATTTTAAGTTAGGGACTTTTTGGGTTTTATTATTTTAGGGTTTTTTTAAATTTAAATGGATTAAAGTTTTATGTTTGAGTTTTAATTTAGATTTAATTGGTTCTTTACTTGATTTAATTAGGGATTTAACTTAAATTTTGATTTAATTTTTTTTACTTGGGATTTTATTTAGATATTGATTTAATTATTTTTTGCTTGATTTTTGTTTGGATTAGGGTTTCTTTTTAATTAGATTTTATTCTTTAATGGATTTTTATTGAGTTTTACTTGATTAGGGTTTTAATTAGGGTTTTCACTTGATTAATTTGGGTTTTAAATGGTTTAAGTGGATTTTATTTGATTTTAGTTTGGATTAAAGGTTTTTACTTAATTAATTTAGGTTTTTTGATGATTTAATTGAGTTTTATTTGGTTTTGTTTTTTAATTATGGGTTTTGCTTAAATTAGGTCAGAGTGGGTTTGTGTGGGCTTGTGGGTTTAGGTTGAGCTAGGGTTTAGGGTTTAGGTTTGAGAGTTATGGTTTAGGGGTTAGGTTTAAGAGTTAGGATTTTTGTGGTCGCAACCAGAGCATCTTTCCAAAGGATCCTGTTGTCAAGTGACTGCAAAATCAAGATGTCTACACTCACATCTGAGAGCGTACTATAGGGACCTCGCACAACTGCAAGCTAATGAGAGGCTTCTGATCCGCTTATTCCAGAAAAGTCTTACCGGTCCTGCCCTTAAGTGGTTCACTTCCTTCGACATGGCATCGATCAAGACTTGGAATGACCTTAGTCAGGCATTCCTAGAGCAATACTCTTTCAATCTTGACCTGGTCCCTAAGTGTAAGGACTTGACCACCACTAAACAGAACCCTATGAGCCATTTGGAGAGTATGTTGGGCACTGGTGTGCTCTCGTTTCATAGGTCCATGATAGGCCCTTTGATGAAGAGTCTATCAAAATGGTTATCCGTGGAGCATAGCCAGCCACCAAAGCTCTATTGAGCATCCAACCAATCACCAACTTTGCATCCTTAATCCAAGCTAGCGCTCGTGTGGAGAGAGCTCGCTGTGTAACGGCAGCTTTCTTGTGCTCATCACATTCGTCAAGCAAGCCACCTCCACCAGCCATAATGTCGGCACCAGTAGTCGTAGCAACAACAACTTCAACAAGAGGAGGGATCCCCCCAAGACTGTCACTGCATATATCAGGTCCCCTATTGTGCCTGCTAATGTGGTGAGCCCACCAGCTTTGCATCAAGTCGTCTACACGCCAACACGTAAGACACCATACACTCCCCACATCACCACCACCACTGAGCCGATGTATCCTATCGCACCAACAAGGCAAGGGCCACATCAAAGATAAGGATGACCTCGACACCCAAAATGGGAGTACACTCCTTTTTTCGAGCCCCACAGTGTTGTCCTCCTAAAGGTACAGTCACTCTTGAGATTTTTGAAGATTCACCCACTGTCGAATCCCTTACCATGGTCGTACAAAGTGTGTCTATTCTACAATTTCTATCATGTCAAAGGACATTCGACGGACAACTATTTCACTTTATGGAATGCCATTCAGGACTTGATCGACCAAAAGTCATCATGATCAATATACAAGAGGCAAAATCTACACCTATAGTAGCATCAACACCAGCACGAGTATGAGCACCACCCCAGCCTAGCATAGTTAGCCAGCCCCTACCTGAACATGCCAACTTGGGTGCCCTAGGGATTTCAGGGATTCACTCCCTATTTCTTGCTAGGTCTGATACATCAGTGTCAAACCCCTTTGATCTAATTCAAGATTTGTCTACTCCTTTTCCTCATCATTTGTATCTCTCTCTTCTCGAAGGCTCGAGATCTGCAGTAAACATGATTCACCTCACCGCCAAGTCGGAGCATGTGGCCGCACATCCCACCATGCAATCTTCTCCCACTGCCCCAATTAGCTTGCTAGCCAAGCCCACACCAAAGTATACTCAGCCACTACCACCATCAGCAACCCCCACAGCAAGTTTACCTATAACCTGGTTGGAACTGGCTGCCCACATGCCTATGGTCATTAACATGACCTGAGATACCCACCATGTGTCCTATGACTACGCCACAGAGATGTGTGCAAAGGTCACACAATCGAGAGAGGTGTACAAGGTCTTGGCTCCAGCACCCAAGCCCAACCGACCAACACCCATTGTCACGTCCCAAATTTCCAAAATAATTTAAAGCAAATTAAATTACAGGAAATTAAAAGCTAAATAGAAATATCATCAACTAGGAACCTATGTGTGTGGCTACAAGACTCCAAACTATATGCACTATGCTAAAACCCGCCTGCATGTCTGCACTTGTAACCCAAAACTACGAAGAAAAAGCATGAGTGACAAAAGTGACCTAGCACGCACCCCACGAAAATGACAGAAAACAAAACTATAATTAATTTTCCATTAAATTCATTTCACAAATCATTTTCTCTAAAATCCCACAAACCAGGCCCATAAGGCTGAAAACCACAGCAAACGCGGCCCACACTGGCCAAAACAGTAAATAGGGCTCTACCAGCTCAAAACCACAGACAACGCCCTCAATGGCTAAAACCACACACAGTGAGTCAGGAAGCCGGTGTCAGGCAACCAACTCTGGCCACAGGCAGCCACCAAGGTGCACTACACTACCATGGTGAAGCCATCCTATGTAGGAGCGATCACTGTCCAAGGGGCAAAGCGACAATGACCGCCCGGTCAAAGTCAAAGTAGGATTCCGCGCCCACGGAGATCCAAGGGCAAAGCGACAATGACCGCCCGGTCAAAGTCAAAGCAGGGGCGCGGAGATCCAAGGGCAAAGCGACAATGACCGCCCGGTCAAAGTCAAAGTAGGATTCCACCCCCACGGAAATCCAAAGAAAGCGACAATGACCGCCCGGTCAAAGTCAAAGCAGGATTCCGCGCTCGCGGAGATCCAAGGGCAAAGCGACAGTGACCGCAAGGTCAAAGTCAGAGCAGGATTCCGCGCCCGCGGAGATCCAAGGGGCAAAGCGACTATGACCGCCCGGTCAAAGTCAAGAGCAGGATTCCGCGCCCGCGGAGATCCATGGGGCAAAGCGACAATGACCGCCCGGTCAAAGTCAAGAGCAGGACTCCGCGCCCGCGGAAATCCAAGAACACAGTAGATGGGTCTCTTCTAGTCAGAAAGAGATCCAGAAAAAGCAAATCGATGATCCATGGATTACCCCCCATGAAGGAAAAGATAAGATACCTCGAAAGGTGAAATGCTGGCTAGATGCTGGCTGCTGGCACCGCAATGCTGGAGCTGACAATTCTGCTGAGGTGTGTGCTCAATCTTTCTCTGGCAGAGATAGGCTGGAAGTTCTGGCCT
>JAMKQA010052504.1:0-10186 GCA_024699735.1 Posidonia australis | reverse complement strand
TGTAGGAACAGAGTTAACAAACCTGTTCATACGTAGTTCTTGATTAAACAACATGCCTTGCAGATCTGAAAACTGAACCATGGATGCTTGTGTAGTGATACTTGTAATAAATGAGTCATACTCCTGTCCTAATCCTCCCAAAACATAAAGAGAAAGTTCTTCATCTGTGATAGCCGATCCAGAGATGGCAAGACTGTCGGCTAAAGCTATAGCACGACCAATGTAATCTGTCATCGACAGATTACCTTTCTTAATGGTTTGTAGCTCAAGCTTGAGCTGCAGGATTCTGACTTGAGACTTGGAAGCATATAGATGTTCCAAGGTTTTCCAAACTCCCATGGTGGAAGCTTGGTTAGTAAGCTGAGAAAGAACAGGTGCTGTCAGAGAAGAAAATATCCAGCTTACCAGAAGCTGGTCTTGCCGTTTCCACACGGCTACTGCATCCTCTTGCGCTGGACAGATGACGCTTCCATCAATGTAACCAAGAAGATCGTGACCACGGAGAAGAGCCAAAAAGGAAGCACGCCAAATTACATAGTTTGTTTTGTCCAGATTTATTGGAACAAGACTCTGTACGTTCACCGTTGATGAGGTGTGTTGAGCAGGGATTGCAAGGATGCTTCCAGTTGAACTTGCATTTCCATTCGACATGGCTCTGATACCAAGTTGGAAAGAAGAAAGAAAGACAGACGAAGAACAGCTCTGGAGGAGGAGAAGTGAGAAAGAAGAAGCTGCTGTAAAATGATTTTTCACGTTAACACATAACAAAAAGAATACAGGGGTATATATAGAGTTGTGATCTTCTAAAGATTTCTCAAAGAAGACAAAAAATAACAACCATGCATCTTCATGAATTAGCCAATCAGATGAAAAAGGTCCAAAAGAAGAATAACAAAAATAACGGCTTTAATTCTAACACAGTGGCCGGCAGCAGGTGCGGGACCAGAGAGCACACATAAATGACTCTTCACATGCATTTCACAGCCACAACAATATTTTAGCATCTTCAATTCCACCTCCCAAGTCCCATCTACTTCTACTCTTCTTAAACCCTCCTCCTCTCTTCCCATCTCTCACACCAAAATAGAACCCTAATGGCCACTTCTCCTGTACTCTCCTCAAAACCTTCCTTCGATGACTTCCTTATCTCTCTTGCAACCTCCAACACCTTCTTCACAGCATTGGCATTTTCAATATCTCTCATTCTCCTCGTCTCGCACAAGAAGAACAGCACATCCAAATCCCTCCACCTTCCACCAGGCCCAAGGGGATGGCCCGTCGTCGGCAATCTCTTCCAAGTGGCCCTCTGCGGCAAGCCATTCATGCACTACGTTCGAGACCTCGTCCCCGTCTACGCCCCAATCTTCACCCTCAAGATGGGAGGTCGGACGGTGATCATTATCTGCAACGCCGACCTCGCGCATGAAGCCCTCGTCGAGAAGGGCCAAGCCTTCGCCAGCCGGCCGAGGGAGAACCCGACCCGGACGGTCTTCAGCTGTGACAAGTTCACTGTCAACTCGGCGGTCTACGGTCCCGAGTGGCGCTCGCTCCGCCGGAACATGGTATCCGGGATGCTCAGTAGCATCCGTTTGAAGGAGTTCCGTGGACTGCGGGAGTCGGCGATGGATCGTCTCGTCGGACGGATCCGGGCCGAGGCCGAGGCCAACGACGGTGCCGTGTGGGTTCTCCAGAATGCGCGGTTTGCCGTCTTCTGCATTCTGTTGTCTATGTGCTTCGGGCTTGATCTCGACGAAAACTCCATTTTGAAGGTTGATCGGGTCATGAAGAAGGTGCTTCTCGTGCTTGTCCCGAGAATTGACGACTACCTACCTCTCCTTAGGCCGTTCTTTGGCAAGCAAAGAAAGGAGGCGATGCAGGTGAGACAAGAGCAGATAGAAACTATAACAGAGCTCATCGAGAGAAGGCGGTCAATGCTCCGGAACCCTGCCGAGATGGGCCATGGTGCAGCGGCCTTCTCCTACCTTGACTCTCTCCTTGATCTTAAGATTGAAGGGAGGAAGTCTTCTCCTTCCGTTGTCGAGCTGGTGACGTTGTGCTCCGAGTTCTTAAATGGCGGTACCGACACCACGGCCACCGCCATCGAGTGGGGAATCGCTCGGCTGATCGAGAATCCGGCGATACAAAAGAAGCTCTATGATGAGATCGTCTCAACAGTTGGTAATAGAAAGGTGTGTATGTTACAACACTGCTATTTTTTGTTGGAAGTTTACATATTAGACCAATTATACTTGGCATTCTTCATTTTTCCGCCTATGTTTTCATCCAAGTAAGTTGTTGTGTTTTTCTTTCTTTTTTTTAATTATTAAAAAGGGAGAACCAAAGACATCCAATTGCAAAACTTTTTGTGTTTGCATGCTGAAAATAATGATCTAATAGTTCTTGTTTATTTTCGTTGATTAAGGTGGACGAGAAGGACACGGAGAAGATGGTCTACCTCCAAGCCTTTGTGAAGGAGCTTCTCCGTCGGCACCCACCGACTTACTTCTCGCTAACCCACGCAGCCGTCGAGCCAGGGGCCAAGCTTGCCGGCTACGACATCCCAGTAGATGCCAACCTGGAAATCTACCTCCCCAGCTTGTCGGAGGACCCCGCTCTCTGGCGTAATCCGAGGACCTTCAACCCCGACCGGTTCTTGACCGGCGGGGAAGACGCCGACATTATGGGCATAGCGGCAATAAAAATGATCCCTTTCGGCACCGGCCGGAGGATATGCCCCGGGCTGGCGATGGGCATGACACACATTGCCCTTATGGTGGCAAGGATGGTCCAAGAGTTTGAATGGGACGCCCACCCGTCCCAGCCGGAACTGAAGTTCGAAGAGAAGTTGCAGTTCACCATTGTCATGAACACAACATTGCAGGCGTTGGTGAGGCCCAGGAAGTAGAAAAGTTCCAGGTCAGATGATTCACATTGGCAGTGGCACTAAGTGATGGGTATCTTCGCAGCATTAATTCGAGTGTTTGGTGGGGGAGTTTGGTTGCTTGCATGGGAGTGTGTACTTTTACGTTTCCCTTTAAATTAAGTACTAGAGCAGGTACGTGTATTCCGTGAAAAGTAAAATAAAATAAAATTTTGAATTAAAAAAGAAGAATGATATTTATTAAACAAAAATGTGTTTTCTTATATAATGTCAAAAAGTTTATAGATATTATTTTACATTTAAAAGTTTCACTTACAGTTAATATATCATTATAATTAATTACAATGAATTCCAATAGACTTTCAAAACACAAGTGACAATTAGAATTAATGAAATAATATTTTTTGATTTAATATGAATAAAAAAAGTATTAAAAGTTATGTCAAGTGTCATATTCTTAATATTCAGTTAAAATTATTAAATACAAAACTATTATTTTCTAAAGAAGTATAAATAAATAGTAAACCAAGCATGTGAATTAAACCATTGGAATAATTTATGATATAGATGCATAATATTATAAGAAATATTTAAAATTAATTTAGATAAACTAATATGACTTATTGAGTTATAAGTGATTTATAAATCTAAGAAGATCAACATGATCAGTAAGTATTATTTTTTCTTAATGGTGACACTATTCTCATTTATTGATAATTGAGGTTCTTTTATTATAACATTAACAAATATAAGTTACAGAAACTCAAGAGTCATCATACATGAAATGATGTTAAGAAGGGAAATGAATGAGGAACATAAATAAGTAATATTGCCTTTAAACGTAATTAATGGGAAATGCATGGTACTATATTACTAATTGTTACTTTTTGTTGAAAGAAGAGTTATGTCATTTGACACTTCATCATTACTATTACTAATATCAATCCATTTATCACAAATCTTTATTTTGATATAAGAAGATGTTTACTTAAATGACAATAAATGAATAGATTTACACTTATAGCATGGAATTCCAATTACTCACTCAATTCACTACTTTTTAATATAAATTATATAGAATAATTTTAATATATTTCTTAATGCCAAAGGACATAAGGGGTAGAATGATTTTAATTAGCTTCTACATGGATTAATATCATTTTATTGTAAAAAAATGACGTTATGATATATCTTTACTCATCTGAAAGAAAGAATTTGCCTTTTATATATATTAATCTTAGAGTTTGACTTAAAGAATTTGCCTTTTATATATATTAATCTTAGAGTTTGACTTATGTTTTTGATCTATAGCTTTTCCAGTTCCAGCATTTATTTCTTCCTTAAACATTCGTAAGATAAGTTGTTTTTTATTAAATATATAAATAATATTATTAATTGTCATTTTTTATTGAACAAAGAGTTGTGTCACTTGACACTTCATCATTAAAACTACTAATATCAACTTATTTATTACAAATCTTTATTTTCATATACTACAAATTAATATAATTAGTAATCAAATAAATGAGAGCAAGTCATCTAATTAATAATTAAATGAATAAATTTACTCTTATAACATGGAATTATACTTCACTTGAATTCTCCCAATTTACTACTTTTTAATATCATTTTTGTAGGACAATTTTAATATCTTTTTCTACAACAAAGGACATAAAAGATAGGACGATTTTAATCACCTTTTACATTGACTAATATCATTTTTATTATTAAGAAAAACACCTTATAATATCTTTCCACTCATCTACAAGAAAGAGTTTGCCTTTTATATATGTTAATATTAGGTTTTACCTAGAAATTTGAACTTATCGATTCACTTAGTAAATTATTAAATTATTATCTTATCGAACATTCCACTATATCACAATACTATTTACACTACACAGGTAACAATTTAATCAATTTAAATACAATCATTAAAAGTTTATTAAATTTAATTATACATGCAAACTTATTAATAGGAACTATGCTAATTATTAAAGATGACAATCTCCTTCTTAATAGAAACTTATTTTGCCTCTCCCACCATTCTTATGTTTTTATTCCATTGCTTTTCCGATTCTAACATTTATTTCTTTCTTAAACAAGAAAACTTCTTTTTGCTTGAGCATATAAGCAAATGATGAAATGTAACACCCTACATTCACAAGGCACCACGGCAAGGTAAATCTAAGTCTGAGTCTGCTAAATTAACAAGTGTTGTATTTACAATAAATTCAATACTAAATACTACCCAGACCTGTGTGCGGCTAGCGGTTCCCAAAACTCGAGCATCGGAAACTGACTACACTCCAATATAGCACCTAAGAAAAATTAACTAATGAAACGCATGAGTGACATCTAAGTCACCTAGTACGCACCCTAAAGGAAAAAAAAGTAAAAAAATGACTAAGGCTCCCATTCTTTGTTTCCAATTCAAACTCTATTATCATCTCTAAAAAATTTTCTATAAATCTCTAATGTAAGTCATAATCAAATCCTGGCTAAATTCTAAGAAAACATTTTTCAAAGAAATCTCGGAAATCATGTATTTTCAAAACTTACTTTCTTTTCTGGAAACTATGCTCTATTCTACATATCTCTAGAAAACTGTCCTAAGACTAGGTTCCAGCCCAAATCTCAAATCTTAAATTTTGCAAAAATACAGATCTTGACTGGAACTAGTCCTAAAATATTGTTCTTATCTTGGCTAGAGTTTGGCTAAAACTTAAAAACCAAAATCAAGCTCAATTTTAGCCTAAAACTAAACTTGAATCTGAAATCTGCAAATCTCTTTTTTGGTGTCACCTTGATCAACAGGTGACTGGCCACAATCGAAGAAGGTGGCACCAACCTCGTTTCCCTATACTGCCATGATGAACGTCCCCATGCAGGGCATATCACCGTTCTAGCCAACGGGTCTTATTATTCTCTTTTCTCATTGCACGGGGATACGTCTCCTCACGACATCTCTCTAATCTGTCATAGTGTTGCAAGCATCGGTGACTTTACCTGGCCCATCATGAGCTCTTGAGTTTTCTCACCTAGTCTACCTAACACCACCTACCTAACTGAGTACATTACCTAGCCAGTACTAGCTCTTTTGGCTCTCAGTCTCTTTCACCAAGGGCCAACTCAAAACTCTGAAATCTTCTTTTCTAAAACATGCTTCTGGTCAAAAATTCTTTTCTGAGAAAATATGCATTTTTTCTGAAATTCTTTTCTGAAGTCTCTTTCTAAAACTCTTTCTGAAATCACTTTTCTTATCATAGGGAATGCTTTTATGAAAAACCAATATTCTCTTTTAAAAATAATTCTGATTAAATCTCTTTTAAAGAAGAGTCATTCTTTTTAAACCTTTGCATTTCTTTCTAAAATATCTTTTCTAAACATCTTTTATTTCTGAATAATTGTTCATGGGTTAAAACCATATTTTCCACTAATTACGATCTTCATCAAGTGTTTTATCCTTTCTAGGAATTATGCATGTGAGACCTGTGCATCCCGTCCATGCATTTGGCATGCGGTCCACGCACTTACAGTAATCCTAGATTAGGCTGTTGGAAAAATCGCCCCACTTGGGAGCTCCAGGCAGACCCATCTTTGGTCACTGCAAAAATATACATAAATACTCATCTTGAAGGATTTTGAGTCTACTACATTTTGGGACAAGTTTCATCTCAATCTGATATGTAGTTCTCAAGATATTAAATCATATAGCATAAAGTGTCATGAAACGTTACTGTAGCACGCTGTCAAGAAAACTACTGAAATATTCTTGATAAATTCTCGTAAATTAATGAAATCTCTGTAAGCTGACAATCTCATGCTAGACTACCTACATTCAGGGTTTTTAACTAATTTGCAACATTAACTAAGTGTAACATCTGTGCCTTGCTTTTCCATTTAATATGAACCATGGAATTTCTTGTAATTTTGGTGTGTGGTTTATTAATGGTAAATCCAAATTGTGTTTGTTGGCTGTGGGCTCTCTCTGTGTTTTGTACCCCTGGTTTCTCCCTTGTGGTGTGATTTCTTTGGCTAATGGGTCTGTTCTGCATTGGGACCCGTGTTTGTGGTGGACCCAATTGGGCTTAGGCTTGGACCCGGTCAAAGAGCCAGCTGTGTCGTGCCCTCTTTTCCTTGTCTTCTCCATGCCCGTGACCGATCTCCCCTACTCGCACGGCCTGGCGGGGAGGGCTGCTCGTTCTGTCCCTTCGACGGTAGGGTGGCTGGCAGTGGATTGGCGGAATCCGTGGGGATGGCAGGCGACGAATGCTTTAAAGGGAGGCGTGCGGCATGGGGGAGGAGCAGAGATACCAGAGAGAGGGCGAGAGGGAGTGTGGAGGCTAAGGAGGAGTCGTGCGTCGGAGGAGATTGCGCGAGTGTGGGGGAAGGCTGGTGTCGTGCATCGTCGGAGTTGGAGGGCATGCGAGGCTCGTCGAAGCCAGGTACGCGTTTTCCTTCCATTTTCCCCTCTGTTTTCCTCCATCGGTTGAAGCATGGTTAGGTTAATGCTACAAAAATCATGAAAAATATGGAAATAATGGGAAAGTGTTGAATCATGTGTTTGTGGTAATATGATGCTAATTCGTGGCTAATTTTATGAGATTTTGCTAGTTGATGTGAAGCATGCTATAGTGGTGTTGAATGAGTCTTGTGCCTTTGTAATTCACCATAGAATAGCATGCTTAATGGATTCATGTTTTGATTGAGGAGTTTTGGAGTAGACTTGAAGGTCTACACCCCATGTTTTAGTCGTAATTTTTGTGGCATGTATGGGGGTCCGATCCTTACTCCCACTTTGGGGAGAAAGGGGTATCAGTGGCCTGGGGAGTTTTCTGCAACAATAGAAAACGGTATGCCAAATTGGTTTCGACATACCGAAATGATCCCATGCGGTACCCTGCGTCGTGGTTTCGGACGACCGAAGAAATTCGGTCGACCGATTTGGCAGGGACTGATAAACCTGACAGGGATTCGGAATACCGAAATTCTTTGGTATAACGAATCAAGGGATTTCGGTATACCGAAGCCTCCTTCGGTATGCCGAATCAGGGGATTTCGGTATACCGAAGCCTCCTTCGGTATGCCGAATCAGGGGATTTCGGCATAACGAAACAGGATTCGGCATGCCGAATCAGAGCTC
This sequence comes from Posidonia australis, assembly GCA_024699735.1. Lineage (NCBI taxonomy): Eukaryota > Viridiplantae > Streptophyta > Magnoliopsida > Alismatales > Posidoniaceae > Posidonia > Posidonia australis. The sequence goes on along the minus strand of JAMKQA010052504.1, from coordinate 2,159 downwards.
TAAGCTAATTTGAGAAATGCATAGAAAAATAATGATTAAATATGGATAAGTACATGATAAATGTATGAAATGCATGGAAATGACTTGTTAGATGATGCATGCAAGTATGTTGTTTTTTTTAATGATGTTTTCCATGAGATGTTGAAGCATGGCTTCTGTGTATGGATATAGACCCATGTGAGGGGTGATTGCATGGTACAAAGACCATGAAAGAATGTGTGGGTTTAAAGACCACAGGTAATGATTTGATGCATAATGCATGTGATTTGCAAAGAGTTTTATGAATGGAAAATGGTTTTTATAAATGTTTTGAAAAGACAAATTGCATATCATTTTAAAGAGATTAAAGGATATAGTAGGAACCACAAGGAAACCAGGACTTGCCGACGAGGTAGTGAGACCTCTAGAGATGTCGGGGACATGTCCTTGGTTGTGGTTGCCGAGTTTGCGGTCCAGGATAGGAGCCTCGAGACTGTAGTGGTACTGTAGGACCCAGGTTATGAGAGACCTAGACTACCCTCAGTGCCGGTGCTGGACGGGTCTAGGGTTATAGTCCCCAAGTGCTCGAGCACCAGGGCGTCCCTAGGACGCACTCCGTGCTTGTATCAGTGAGGGTACATTTTGAGGCTGTGGTCGGGGCGGTTGAACTCCAGTACGGGGTGGTTCACCGCGGCACTGTAGTGTGGGTGTGGTGACATGGAATCCTCACCTGCTGCTTGTAGCCAGGTCGATCGCCTATGGCCAGGGTGATGCGACCAGTTTTGGAATGGAAAAGTGTGGATTTGTGTGTGTGGACTAGTTCCTAGCCCGGATTGTTATAAATTGTGTTAATGGTTTTAATATGATGTTTTGGGCTAGAAAACTAGATGAAATGATTTTCTTCTCTAGTGTTGAGAATAAAGGTTTATAAATGAGTATGAGGTTTTGAAAGAAAAAGAAAAGAAAGTTGAAATGCCATTGTTTTCCATGTTTTCTAGTTGGACATGTGGTTTTGGCAATGATAGTTGTCTGGTAATGGTTTTCTTTGGATTTTAGCGTTGTTTTTGGGACGCGTACTGAGTGACATTCTTGTCACTCACGCGTGTTTTTTCCTTGCCCCCTTGTTTCAGGTACTCAGGTGTTAGGAGCAGTCTACTCTGGTGCATCTTTTCGAGCCACGTTTGCCACACACAGGTCTAGGTGATTAGCTTTATTTATTTTATTCTGCCATTTAAATTCTTTTAGCTGTACTTGGGTAGTTCTTGTACTGTTATGTAGCACTGGGGTGTTACAGAGCGGTATCAGAGCCTAGGTTCACTAAGTGCACCAGCTTAGGGTGTCCGGCATTGTGGCTTTAGCTAGACTGCTCGATCTGTAGGGGATCATAGCATTTGATTTGTTTGTTGCTTGCTTGTTTGTTGGCTTGTGGTGGCAGCAAGATGCCGCCTAGAGGTCGGGGCAGAGGCAGGATTCCCACAACAAGTCCCAGCAAGGAGCAGGACAGTGGTTGGGGAGATCTTCGACAAGAGCTGAGCCATATGATGCAGGGTTTTGCCCAGTCTTTTGGTAAAAATAACACTGATGGGACCAAGGCAGACCCCTGGCTTAAGCAGTTCCGTCGTTTGAGCCCACCTACTTTTGATGGTAAAGGCAAGCCAGAAGAGTGTGAGGCCTGGCTGCTTGAGATTGAGAAGGTCTTGGAGGGCTTGGAGTGCCCAGCTGAGAAGTGGGTTCGTTTGGCTACCTTTCAGTGTATGGGACATGCGGACCAGTGGTGGAGAGCCACCTGTCGTATGAAATTCCATAACGCTGACCTGCTGATGATATCGTGGGAGGAGTTCCGAGAAGCCTTCTACGAGAATTACTTTCCGGTGTATGAACGAGATCGACTGGACAGGGAGTTTAGATACCTGAAGTAGGGTAGCATGTCTGTAGCCGAATATGAGGCGGCCTTCACCAGGTTGGAGCAGTTCTCGCAGGCATTTGACATAGAGCAGCTGTAGACACCCCGATTTTGAGGTGACCCAGCGATGAGTTTGTAACCATGCCGGCGAGGAGATTCCGCAAATGAATGCGAAATCGGTCGGCAAAATCACATCGAAAAAGCAAAATAAATGGAGTCGCCACCTAATCTATTATGGAAGACAAGGAAAACCATAACATGAAAAATCATGCAAAAA
>JAMKQA010052499.1:0-10653 GCA_024699735.1 Posidonia australis | reverse complement strand
TTGTCATGGATTCCATGTATCCTGTTTTTTATCATATAAAGGATCTTTTCAACTATAAGCCTCATTGTGCCTTTGCAATATCTGATAAAGGTTGGCACAGGCTAGTCTCGGTGTGATCTTGTGTATCTGGAAGGAGAGAAATAGTAGAATTTTTTGCAACATATCTAATTCTTTTAGGATAATCTTACTTCATATTATTTCTCTTATGAATGCTTGGGCTGTAACCTTGGCCACAGGTTTTGAAAGGGACTCCTTAATTCAAACGGCCATAGAAATGCAACATTCTTGGAGTCTGGATCAGCAAAATGTTGGGGCTTCCTTTGTCAACACAAATCCTGGGACTCCTATATTCTCAGCAAATGCTTTTGTTGAGGTTAGAATTGCTGAAGATCACTCCTCTTGATCTTTTTCTAAAAGGAAGTATTAATTTTGCAATTTCGGACATACTTTGGCCACTCTTGTACTTTATCATGGGCCAATTTTGGGTTTCCTGTGGGATCTGCTGGATCCTTAATATGTTTGTCTCAGCTTGGACTTTAAATTTTGCCTCTTCCTAGTGATGGTCTCATAGCCAGGAATTATTAATATAAATACTGTTTCCAAAAAAAAAAAAACAATTATGCCTTTCTCCTAGAATTTCAAAAGATAATAATAAACATCAATACTAAAAATAGATTACAAAAAACAACAATAAAAATGGAAAAAGTGGGAAAAGTAATGAAAAGCTGACTTGTTAATATCCTCAGCTACAGTTCCTTGAAATTCGTTTGGTACTTTCAACTCCACAAGCGTCACAGGTTCAAGTACAACAGGTTTAGCTAGAGTATAACAATGCTCAAGAGTTCATTATGAGAAGCTTTTTTTTTTTGGAATAAAATAACATATTTAAGAGAGGAAACATCAAAGCAATAGCATTCATATGAATACACGTCATAACTAAAAATGCCAATTATCACAAACTAGTACTTGGATCAAAAGGCTGGAAGTAACCTATCTAAATGCGTATATTGATGCAAACTTAAAAGCAAGCTCACTAGAATCAATAGTGTGGACAACACCATCTGTCAAAACTATGTAGATGTACTCAATTGGATGCCTAATCAGTGAGTCCCTGTGTGGGTAGGATCGTTTATTAGCCAAGGGTGCACAACAATACATAGTATTTTTTGGAAAATCTATGTGTCTCATGAGTTGCATGCTTCCTCGAATCCCTTCTCAATTGTTGGAATAAAACCTAGGGGAATCACCAAACCGATAATCATATTCTCAAACTCAAACTTGGTTGGTGAGTCCATTGGTGGTGGCTCAATATAACTATCAAAAATTATTGTGAGCATACCTGTGATTGCTCGTGTGAAGTGCGGAAAGCCAAGCACATGAATTGGTAAAGTCATAAGGAAAACCAAGGCAAAAGCTGAATGACAAGGATAAGAAAGCAAAAGGAGTCACCACCTAGCCTATTGAAAATCGGAAGACAAGGAAAATCGGATGCAAATGAAAATACAATAAAGATGATGCAAATGCAATGCAAAAAAAACAAATGATCTATGTCAAATGGATGCAACACATAGGTCATTATATACCAAAGAAAGGGTAAGGACCCTTGTTACACATGGAAAAGGTATTAGGTACCTCCATGCACCTGACGAGTCAATCATTCTTAGCTAACTTGCTTGCATGTATGGCTAATGCTAATGTATGCTAGGTCCTTACTTGATGCCTTGAATTGGATGCTTGATGCAATGCCAATGTGAATAAAACTTGTAGGGTGGAAAACAATGCAACCTGATGCTCAACCACACTATACATGTTCAGAACCGAAGTGCGTGCACATAGGGGTTGTACTGGTGCAACCTGATAGGGAGGTACATAAGATCATCGCACCCGATTCTCAAAAACTCCATATAGTAAGCACTATTGCTCTAATGGATGCAAACCAAAAGTCAATATGTGCGTAGTCATGCAATGCTAAATGCCATGCACTACGAATAACATATGTAGGAAAACATATCTAGAACATAGGATCCAAAACCAATCAAGAAAATCACGCAAAGCAAGGCTCAGTGTTGCTATCTGTGCTCTGGACCTGAGCATAGTGCATCAGGTAGTTGCTCCTACTAATTATGCCTATAGATTGCACCTAGTATTTGCGCCTTAGGTATTCTATTTTAGATAGTGAGCTTCATCGTAGTGATGGTGGATTTTAAATGATTAAAACATGCAAGGCAACATTGAATAAGCATGTTGGGATGTTTCTTCAATTCCTATGGGTTAGGATTGAACCCATGGTGCTTGGCCACTTCTTTTCACCTCTTTGGTGTGTCATCGGCGGCTCTCCGCTCCCATAGCCACGAAACAGACTGCAAGCTCCAGGAATCTCCTCTAGCGGATGGAGAGGTGGAGGGTGAAAAGGAAGTGGCCAGGGTTGTGCTATGTAATGCTAGTGTGCATGTCACTTGTTGCCGATGAACCTTGCCACTGTGACATTGAACCCATGCATTGTCACGTGGACAGTCGGCCAGAATGAGGTGGTTCCCAAATTGAGGGTTCACTGGAGCATTAGGGAAGGTTCATGGGATGAGTGCTTGTGTGGGGATGAGTCCTTGTCACGGGTTCAATGGCTAAAAGCCTCACTCAAGGAAACGGGAACCCATCATGGGTTGATATAATAGATACATAAAATTAGTGCAAAATGGAATAAATACCCAACCAACAAGCAAGTATGAAGCCATTCATGGTGAAGAAAAGATCAATTGAAGCATAGGGAAGGATTGGCTTACTTGTGGTGTAGGCTGGTATTTGCCTCCCGATGGTGAAGGCTTGCGGTGGCTCTTTTGTGGATAGCTCCAGACATGATGGTCAGATGCAGGTGAGGCTGGGAATCAGAGGAGGTGCTAGGCTATGTGGGGTGCTCTCTCTGGTTCACTCTTAGGTAAGGTCGATGGGTGGAGGCAAGGCTCTCTCTCTCTCTTTCTCTCAAGCTTCTCTCAGGCATGGGTGCATTATGTTTAAAATCACACAAGGAACACATTCATATAGATTTTACACTAAATGGAGCCAATGTCTGGAGTGTGCACCTTAAATACGATGCGAGTGATCGTCTTCTCCAGCATCAGCGTCCATCTCTGGTGCTCCTAGCAAATTCCTTGCACCGTAGGGACCTCCACGAGCGCACAGGCGTTGTCCCGACCTTAATCTCCTTGGTCGAGCTCTTCCTCAATCTCTCCACCACTCTTTCTCTCTCTCTCTCTCTCTCTCTCTCTCTCTCTCTCTCTCTCTCATTTGGAATTCTCAGGGTGGACGAGAAAAAGAAGAAGAAGAAGAAGGAGTGGAGGAGGAGTGAATAAGAAGGAGAAGAAGGAGGCTTCGGGTTGAAACTCGGGATTGGTTTGCGGGAGAAGCTTGGCTCGATGGCTTATAGGAGAAGAGATTGTTCCTGTATATAGTTGTTGCTTGTGGATTGGTTGCATGCATGGCCAACTACTCCACAAACAACTAAACCACATAAGGGCCAACTACTCCACCGCCACACGAACCACTCCACGAGCGCACGACCCCAACTAAACCACCATGGCAAATAGGGAAAGTATCTAGGTTGGTGTCTGTAAAAATGCTTGAAAAATTCCACAACACTAACCCATGAGTCCCACATGCGAGGCTAGCTTGTGGTTCCAATGCACGAGACCAGTCAATTCAGTGGCCCAAAACAGAAATCCAGGCCCAATTACTAAATACAAAACCCACAAATAGTGCTTGCATGCCAATTACACCTGTCTATATTCAAAATTCATTAATTCAGAATAATTACAAATGTAAATCAATTTTAGGGTGTTACATCCTAACCATCTTACAAAAGGATTTCACCCTCGAAATCAATGGTAGGTGAAAGGTATGGATACTAAGCCATCATGTGTCTTCATGCTCCCAAGTAGCCTCCTCGGTTCCATGATGTGGTCATCTAACCAAAACAAGTAGAATCACCTTGTTTCGCAGCACCTGTTCCTTCTAGTTGATAATTTCGACAGCATCCTCCACAAAAGAGAAATCTTGTCGAAGTACCTCTGGCTGAAGGGGAATTACATGCGATAGATCTAGCAGCACTTTCTCACCATGGAGACATGGAAAACATCGTGAACTGCCAACATTTCTGGTGGTAGGTCTAGTCGATATGCAACTTCACCAACCCTTTGCATGCTCTAGTACGAACCAATGTATTAGGGATTCAGTTTTCCTCGCTTCCCGAATTGTACCATGCCTTTCGTTAGTGACACCTTCAAGAATACATAGTTTTCTACCAAAAATTCCAATGGTCTCTGGCTTTGGTTGGTGTAACTCTTCTGTTGACTCTATGTGGCGAACAACCTCTTGCGGATTAGATCCACTCTATCTGCATATAGCTACATGATCTTCGGTCCAAGAAGTGGTCGTTCGCCTACTTCATTCCAGCAGATAGGAGATCTACATGGTCTACTGTACAATGTCTCAAATGGCACCATTCCAATGCTAAAATGATAATTTTTGTTGTTGTTGTAGGTGAATTCCACCAATGGTAGATGCTCTTCCTAGTTCCCTTGCAGGTCTATAGCACATGCTCCATTACAAGAAAAACAAGATTTTGCGAGGACATTATTCCTCGCAAAGTCCTCATGGATTCTTCGCTAAGTCCTTGTTACAAATTTTAAAGAGGACTTAGAAAGGATTATTTATCCTCGAAAATAAATAACTCGTTAAATCAATACTGCAAGGACATATCCTTACAATGTGCTCGTTAAACATTAGCGAGGATATTACGAGGAAAGATTTTCTCGTAATGTCCTCGCTATATACTCGGCAAATGCTCGTTAAATATGATGAGATTGTATCGTCGTTTCAATTTTAGCGAGGAAATAGTGAGAACATTACAAGGAATTGTCCTTGATACACCCTCGTAATTAACTCACTAAGTACTCATTAAATATAGCAAAAAACATTATTTTTGCGAGGACATGTCCTCGTCATGTCCTTGCTAATACTGGATAGTAAAAAAAAAATACATTGTAAAATTGAACCTGCTACTATTTATTTTCACATAGTAAAATGACATTCAAATACATTCACATGTATATTAAATTATACATATATTACACATATACAAATTTTATAAAAACAAGTTTCAATTGATCATACAATATGAGATTTTATACATCTAAAATTTTTACAAATAAGTAGCTAATACAACACTGAAATGTCTTAATACAAGTCACTAAATATAATACAAGTCAAAACGATATATGACATATCACTTTCTTTGGGAACCAACTTGCTTTCCTTTACCTTTTGAGGATGATGCATGGATGGAGTGATGACGACGTGTATACTCCTTGTAATCTTTCTCATCATCACTTGCTAAATCAACTTCTTGCTCCTCCCTATATCTTTTGATTATAAAAAATAAATTTAAAATATGTTATAATGGATAATGATTAAATTATAATATTGAATTCAATATGACAATTTATGTATAAAATTTTCAAACTAAATAAAACTTTACCTTACAAGTCGATCCTCCAAAGCATGTATTTCATCTCATACTTCAGTCCTTACTTCATTCCTTACTTCAGTCTTTACTTCATTCCTTATTTCATTCCTTATTTCTGAGCGTATGTGGGCTCTGAAATCCTTTAATGTAGTCACCATCTGTGACAACTGAGAACTAAAGTACTCCAGATCAAATGAAGCAAAAGCCTGAGGCGTTGGACGATACTGCCCAGTAGAAGCCCTAGGAGAACCAATTGTCGTATCTTCTGAGTAGTATGGATCCAAACCACTCAAGTCTTGCTTTCTTGAGGAATTACCCACGTTCCTTTCCATTGAAACTTGCTTCCAAAGTTTCTTGTCAAAGACTGGATGTTCATCGACATTATCGTCTCTATATTTTTCTTGGTACAGGAAAGTGTACCTATTCTGTATAAATAAACACAAGAAGTTAGTTAAAGATAATATAAAATATAAGTATATATTATTAAAGTAACTTTAATTATAACCATGATTACTTATAAGTACATCCTTCACACTCTTGGTTGACCAAACATGCTCAGACCCACTAGTATGCAATGCAGTCTACCACTCTGCTACTGTAGGTTCCTTGTATAGTTTAGTAGCCTGTAATAATTAAGACACAAACATTAGTAGTAAATATTTATTTAGAGTGATAATTCATAAAATATAGAATAGTTAGTTTAGAAAATTCATATAATAATTGGGAGGCATTAAACAAACAAAGAAAAATTTATGCCAAAAGAAAAGCACAATAGACGCACTTATTTGCAATCTGTATTGTACATGGATAATGAGAGCAATACCTGCACAGAAAGGAGAGTAAAGTCCCTTAAAAATAGGAAAAATCACAAAAAATACATGCCAAGAAGAATCAAGACTTTGATTATAACATAATTTGCCAATGTTGAAATATGAACATTCAACTCAAAACCAATTGGCAATGAGTGAAAAGGTCCATCTATATATAACTACAAATTCCAGTTCTTACTTTTTCAATGTGAAACTATTCCAACACTCTCCCTCACTTGTGGCTTATTTTAGGTTCAACAAGTGTTTCTTTTAAATATAGGTGTATGTGTGTGGACTTGGGCCCGTTTGGGCCTCTTTTGGTTCTGATACCATGTTGAAATATGAACATCCAACTCAACACCAATTGGCAATGAGTGGAAAGGTCCATCTATATATAACCACAAGTCTCAGTTCTCACTTTTTCAATGTGGAATTGTTCCAATAGGGAAGACATATCAATAACTGATTTTATAGCAAGCTAATGGCATCCACATGATGAGACAAGAAGGTGACAAGCATAATCTGAAGTAATTGGGATTCCTTTAACTTGCTAAAAGTTCTATCTGATAAGATTTTTAAACATTAGTTTCCCTATTAATCACATTTTGCTCGACTTCCATTTATAAACCCAATGATAAAACGATTGTCATGTTTGTGGGTATGCATAGTCATTAAAGTTAATTGCCGCTTACAGTGATCTCAATTATCACATGCACTGAGATAATTGTAATATTTGAGGTCATGAAGAATTTAAAGAAAGCAAAAAAAAAGAAAAAACGAAAAAGAACATCACAATCCTTATTCAAGTGGTTGTTAATCTTTAATGATGAATTCTCAAATCTATGATTAACACAATTTGACAGTACCTAATTAAAAAAAGGGGTAATCAAACAAATACAGGACTTTATTTGAATTCAATTATATCCAGCGAAAAAGGATGTGTCCAACAACATATGTTTGGATTCATATGTAGGTGATGAATTCCATGTGTAATTCAGTTGACACCCCTAAATCTGATAAGAGATTAACTTAACACCAAGATAAAATGTCTAGGTGGATAAAAAGTTGACAAACAAATGGTTTTTTGTTGTCATATCAATGCTATATTTGTTGTGCTTGTTTTGTTGAATATAGCTTACTCTAAACAACTAAACAATGGAACTCATGAGAAGAATTTTCAAGTTTTTTTTCTAAATAAATAGTGGTTGTTCCTCACAACCACCATCCTGTAGATCCATGTTCGAATTCACCGAAATCTTGTATCATGGTGTATCATGTGTTAAGTAATATTGAATTAATATAAAAAAACTCAGTTCAGCAATCTAGAGAAATTAAATGCAAGCAATCAAATCAAATTTTAAAACAAAATTACTATTCTGGAGATGTATCCTGTTCAATTAAATAAATCCAAATCTAAAGGATATTAAATCTTAAGTAATGTAGAATTAATATTGAATTTAAGTAAATTAATATAAAAATATTCTTACCAATTCAGCTCGAACATCATTGTGGCGTTTTGATCTACTCATAGAGCAAATTTCTTGCTTTTCACGGTTTAAATTCCCAACTGTGGACCTTTTTTGGAACTCTGCATCTGTGAAAAAAAGATCACAGAGTACATTCCACCTAGTTTTAACATTAATCAATAATATATATGTTAATTCCTAGATATACAACAATAAAAACAATTGAAAAGTAATATAACTATTAATTACCTCTCTAATGTACACCAATACGAAATAAATGCCTTGGCTGCCTGATAATCATCGTGAGACTTAGAACATTTTACCAATGTATCTATCTGTGCTCTATAATTGATATCATTCATTCTTTTCTTAATTAATTTTGTAAAAGGTACACAATAATCCTCCTTGGTACATCCAAGTGAAAGTCTTAACTTGCTCTGTATAAATCCAACATCATTGTTGATTTAATATACTAATTGTTTAACTTAAAGATAAAAATAAAAAAATAATATCCTTACCAACTCAGCTCGAACATCATTGTGGCTTTTTGATTTGCTCGTAGAGTGAATTTCTTGCTTTTCACGGTTTAACTTCTCAACCATGGACTTTTTTTGGAACTCTGCATCTATGAAAAAGGATCACAGAGTACATTCCACCTAGTTTTAACATTAATCAATAATATATATGTTAATTCCCAGATATACAACAATAAAAACAACTGAAAAGTAATATAAATATTAATTACCTTTCTAATGTATACCAATACGGAGGAAATGCCTTGGCTACCTGATAATCATCGTGAGGCTCAAGACATTTTGCTAATACATCTATTTGTGCCCTCTAATAGATATCATTCATTCTTTTCTTAATTAATTTTGTAAAAGACACACAATAATCCTCCTTGGTACATCCAGGTGAAAGTCTTAACTTGCTCTGTATAAATCCAATATCATTGTTAATTTTATATACTAATTGTTTTACTTAAAGATAAAAATAAAAAATAATTATTACCAATAGCACATCCAACATTCTTTCCTTTTCATCTGAATGCAAATGCGACCATCGGTACTCGATGGTCGATGTATAAGATCTGGTCAGAATGCTATATACCAGATGTAACCATGCCGACGAGGAGGATCGCAAAATAATGCGAAAGTCGGCAAAATCACGACGAAAATAAAATAAAATGCAAAATGCAAGAGTCGCCACCTAGTCTATTATGGAATATGAGGAAAACCAAATAACACATGAAAAATCATGCAAAACAATAAAAGGTCTTCGAAAACCAGAAATCTGGGTAAGGATCCCTGTTACGTACGAGGAAGGTGTTAGGCACCCTCGTACGCCCGATAAAATCGGTCTTCTATGATTTCTCCAATGCTTATGAAATGTTGGCTTTTTAGCCTTTTGTATACACCCGAGGGCGATATGCCATGCCATGCTTAGTGCCTTATGCTAAATAGGTGCATGATGTGCAGGGTGTGTCCTAGTGCTCAAAAATATCACTCTTTATTCCAGGTCTAGCATGTAATGCAAAGATATTGCATAATCAAATCAAAGTTGTATCATTCTGAGTGATTTCTCGTCATTGCTTGCTATATGCAAATGCAAGTTTTAAAACACATAAAAAACAGCAAAAATAAAGTGTGCCTTCCTAGTAAATCTAGGAGGAAAACTAGGGAAAATCCAGGAGAAAAGCAAGTCGAGAAAGCATGACAAAATCATATGAAAACATGCTATGTACTGAAAACAGAGCAGTGCTGGTTTGGTGCGCCAGACTGGTGAGTCAGTTTGGTGCGCCAGACTGGTGAGTCAGTTTGGTGCGCCAGACTGGTGAGTCAGTCTGGTGCGCCACCTATGTGCGCCTAGGTGGTCCAGAGTGTTGCAGAATCAAAACAGAGCAAATATGCAATGTTAAATCTTATAAAGATGCATTCAGAAAAGCATAAATCTCAAAGATGCATTCGGGAAAGCTGTAAAGACTCGAGGAAACCAAATCAAATGCATTGGCTTTTAAAAAACATGATTCAAAGGCAAGTACTTGTGAGTCTTGTGCTCAAGGGCTAATAGCCTCACACAAGATCACACTTATGCAACTAAAATGAGGAAAACAAGATCATCCAAGTCTCTGGATTATGGGCTGAAGCACAAGCTTTCCGTATAGGATAAAGGTGCAGAATACAGCCTACCAGAGTCCACATGGACTGATCAAACGGATTAGGAAAACAGTAGAAAGTCAACTAATCCATAGCAAAAGCGATCGTGCAGAATCAGAGAATCAATATAACAGAAATCGCTCGGAAAGCCAATCGAAAAGCCAATGTAAATACATATGCAAAATGCCCCCTGACCAGTCTGTGCAGCAGATGCCTGTGCCAGACTGGTGCTCTGGTTAGGTGCGCCAGTCTGGTGCGCCCCAGGCTGTTCTGGTTCAGACTGCTGCTGATCCAGAACCCAATCCAGAACTGCCAGTGGATAATATGATGCGTGCAAGTAAATTGATGCAGATGCTGGAAACGGATTCATTGCAAATATAATCATTCTAAAAAATCATGCAAATGAGTTACATGGTATTATCCAGCACATGATATAATCCATGATCAAGAATGAAACAAAACACAAAGACAAAACAGAACGCAAGTCATGCGTCTTAATAGCCACATATACTTGGAAAGCATCATGAAATCCACATTTTCTCATGCTCGTTCAAATGTTATGCATTCAACCAAGAAGACAGAGAAAAACAGTAATGAATCATGCATTTCTAGATACGGAAATAGAGAAGAAAACTTAGGAAACAAAGATACATACTACATGTTGAAGGCAAAAATCATGTAAACAACTAGAGTATCTCGAAAGA
>JAMKQA010052497.1:0-11865 GCA_024699735.1 Posidonia australis | reverse complement strand
CTCCGAGGCCTACACTCCACTAGTCCCTCTAACAATGTCCATTCATGGATCATCAGACTAGCCAACACATGAGTGCGCCTGCTCAGAGCATCAGCAACAACATTAGCCTTACCTGGGTGGTAGGACAAGCTGAAATCATAAGTTTTTCTCTCATTTAAGAATAAGGGAAAAATCTCAAGAGGGTCTTGAGGAGTGGACTAGGCAAGGTTGCCAAATCATTATAAATCACTTGTGTTTATCAATTGCTCTCATCCCCTTCCTATGCTTTAAATTCAGTTGTGCATGATTAGTAGAATTTTGTGAATCAAATTACTTATCATTTCTGATTATTGTTAAAATTGGTTATAGTGATATTAAAAGTTAAAATTCTCTATTCACCCCCTTTAGAGAAGCCTTTCGATCCTACAGATATTCCCTGCGAATCTACGCCAGGCACTTCGTTTACGAGGCTGTCTGCATCCCATGGGAGTTACCCTTGTGGAGCTCTATAAAAGGACCCCCATGGGCAACCATTTGGAACACTTGGCTAATCCTGAGCAAGCTTTCCACTTACACCAGCAAGTCTCTCTCATTTTCTTGAGAATATCATGGCCTTCTAGAGCATCTCCAGCCTCCCCAATGCAATAAGGAAGTATTATCTTGAGTTTTCTAAGAAGGAACACCTTGGGCAAGGTAGGTTCATCTTCCTTCTTTTATTTATAAAGCATGTCATAAACTTCATAGATAATCTGATTTTATGCTGCAAATTTGTCTTTCATCTCTGTTTCTTTCACATAGAGAATCATGATTCATGCACTCGTATGCTAGGAAATCAGTAGCCAATATGCCTTCTATGTGTTTACCATTTGCATAAGATTATTGACCATATTAACTCATACATATTCTTTAGAATCCTAAGCATGTATGCAATCATCAAGCTATGATTTGGCATGATTTGAAACTAGTGATAAAAGACTTTCATTTGTTTTTATCTCATCATGTTTCTGTCTCTTATTATCTGTATAACTGATCTGGGTTAAAGAAAAAATCATGGATCTCTGAAATTTGGACCAGATTCTGAATCAAACTGTAGTCTGATTCAGGGTTTCTGGGGAGAACCATTCTGGCACACCAGAGTGGCGCACCTTACCAGAGCACCATTCTGGCGCACCACTCTGGTGCACCAGCCTGGTCAGAGAGTAAATCACCTTGTTTGCATCATAGTCTGCATGGTTCCCAGAATGCTTTCGACTTTGATTTTTTTGGTGTTGATTCTCTGGTATTACATGTCTTTGCATGCATGTTTTCAGCTTAAGGTGATACTGTTTTTAAGACTTTTGCACTTTGCATGTTTGGCTCATCACTGAAATCTGATAGGCTGATTGTCCCATGGACTCCTATATGGAGATTCTTATGCATCAGTCCATGATCCAGATAGCATGGCTGATTCTTAATTTATCATAAAAAGGGTGTGATCTTGTGCGAGGCATATCGCCTTTGAGTACAAGATCCATGTTATCTTTTCATGCTTGGATTTTCATAGATATTTAAGTTGCATTTTTGAGTTTGCACGGACTTTGCATTGTATGATATTCTGAAATCCATCATATTACATGACATTGCACAGCATGGCATTCTGATCTTTCCCTGACACATTTTCCTCCACCAAGTAGAGCACATAGGTGGCGCACCAGACTGGAGTACCAATCTGGCCCACCACAGAGGCGAAATAGCCTGTTTTCTATTGCACGCAACAGCTTTCGGCATGGTATTTAGCATGTTTTCCGTTTGGATTTGCTTTTGGTTTCCTCTGGTTGTCTTCCTGGATATACCAGGAAGACCTTATTCTGTTTTTAGCCCTTTCCATGCATGGTAGATCATGTTTTGCATATAGTAAAGTAAGGAGGAAAATCACTCGAAGTTCTTAGATCTTTGATCTTATTTATGTAATATCCTTGCATCAATGCTTGACCCGCGATACGAGTGATCCTTCTGAGCATTAGGACACACCTCACATCCCATGCACTCCTATTTAGCATAAGACACCACTCACTTAGCATGGCATTGCATATCGCCCTCGGGCGTACAGAAAGGCTGAAAAGCCGACATTTCATACAAGTAAACGAGAAATCCATAGAAAGACCGATTTTCGGGAGAACGAGGGTGCCTAATACCTTCCTCGTGCGTAATAGGAATCCTTGCCCAATTTTCTGGTTCATGATTGACCTTCTTTTCCATTAGCTTTATTGCATGATTTGAATGTTTTAAGCGGTTTTCCTCGTCTTCCATTTTTAAATAGACTAGATGGCGACTCCTGCATTTTATCATTATTTTTATTGATTTGCCGTGACTTTGCCGATCCTCACGCATTTGGCCTTTCGCGCCAATCCTGAGGCTGTCGTCGGCATGGTTACTGGAACTGGCGACTCCGCCGGGGAAATCCCATGTACTTAGCATGCCGGCGACAACCTCGTGATTGGCGCCCAATCAAAAGGTCAACAGTTGGATTTCGTGCTTGCGAAAATCCAAGAAGGAGGGGTTGATGGATCTCATCTGCCCGGAAGGAGAATCCAAAAAAACAAAAAGCGATAATCCCTGGATTGTCCCTCAGGAAGGAAACTGGCTGCAATTGCGCTCCGGAGGGTAGAACTGTAACTATGCTTGCTGCTGATGCTGGTGGCACAGAAACTGGTGTTCTTGCTGAGATGCACACAATATCCTCTAAAAGAACATTGCTGGAGTTTCGACCTCAATTGGCTTTGTTTGCGAGTTGTGCAAAAAGGTTGGAGCATATTCGTAATTTTCCGAAATTGGAGGGGCCTTATTGCAACTTAGCCTGATATGACAAACTTCTGATGGCTGTATTGCTGCTGTGCTATGATATTTGATATTCCACTGGGTGCTTGCATGTTTCTGCTCAACTGTGATTTGTTGCATCCTTTGTGGGCTATTCTGCAAATTTCACGTTGTCAAGGGGTTTTCTGTAAATTACCTTACTTGGTGAATTTTTGGAGGGCTGTGCATTTATTTTCTTGACAGTTTGCCTTTTGCATTTTGCAAACTGCTGAGTGTTAAGGATAACAATGCAATTCCTGCAGCCATTCCGCGCTCTAAACCTTGGAAATTAGGATACTTGCACCGCTTGTATATGACGGGGCCCACTTGATAATCGTTAAATCATAACTGCTGGGGAATCTAACTATGGTGACACCAAAACACTGTTCTGATGTCCTGCAAACATTGATTGGTGCACTAATTGCTGAGGACCGTGAGCAACTGTGGGTTTGGGGCATGTTCTCTTCATTGTTGAATATTGCCATGGTTGAAGTGAACTGGTGTACTTGTTATGCACTGTGGCTAGATCTGGAAACCCACTTTCCATGTCTTTCGCTTCAGGCAGATAGAGCTTGCTTTTGCCTTGGAAGAAGTCCGACGGGTCTGCAGGTTGTTGCCATGCATGTCACCAGCCAATTTCATGTGCCGTGACAGCTATGCTTCTGTGTTGCGTCAACTGATAAGCTTATTGTAGACACCCCGATTTTGAGATGACTCATAGATGAGCTTTGCAGATGTTGCTTTGGATGTGGCTAACCCTTGAATCCTATTAAACCAAATCACAACCCATAGTAGGCCCGCAGCCCAACTAGAAATCCAGACAAGTAGGGGAGAGCACCTTGCTAGCACACCTACCTGGCGCACATACCAGGGGCACAACCATTTCTCAGGCTGTTGGCTTTCCACCTCCCATGGTTGTTACCTCTACCAGCGGATATGCCATGGAATCTTCCAGGCTTTTCGTCTACGAGGCTCCTTGTTGTCCTAGGAGTTACCCATGGAAAATCCCTATATATAGACCCCATAAGCAACCATTTGAAGGGGCTGATCATCTTGAAAGATAGAGACACATAGCTACACTAGCCTTCTCAGAATTCTGCAACTATTCACTTGAGCACTCAAACTTTGCCTTGCATCCAGAGATATTCTCAGCCCTTCCAAAGCATCCAGGAGCTTATTATCTTGGGTCTTTCTTTACTTTCTTGAAGGAAGATCTTGGACAAGGTAGGTCTTTCCCACTTTTCCTTAAAGTTCTTGTCCTTTTGCAATGAAATAAACATGCTATAAATTCCACATATATGGTCTGATTTTTCTATATCTTCATGACGGTTCAATGATGAATTTACTTATCCTCTTTGCTCTTCATGCAAATCTACACTTTTGATTGTAAGCATGTTTACTTTTTTTCTGGCATGAAATCTGCAATATATCGCCTGCATGAGCTATGTTTTATTGGATTTACTTGTTCCATGTTTGTATCCTTTGCATTTTGAATGTGTTCTTGCCATGAACCCATTTAGTCATCTTGTTTTAATGATAATAAGATAGCTTTGATCAGATGCATCTCGTCATGCTTTTAGCTCTTAACACCCGTATGAATCAACCTGCATTAGCATAAATCACCCATCTTTATTCTAGGTCAGGTTCTGGATCAGATTGCAGTATGATCCAGATTTTCTGGGAAACACCTATATGGCACACCAGAGTGGCGCACCTCACTAGCGCACCACTCTGGCGCCCCATTCAGGAGCACTAGATTGGTCAGAGAGTAAAACATTCACTTTTGCGTACTTATTTGCATGGTTTTCTGAATGACTTTGAGCCTGATTCTTTTACTGCTCATTCTCTGATATTCCATGGTTTTGCATGCATGTTTTCAGTTTGAAACAAGATTGTTTTCTAGTTGTTTTCTCCCTTTCAGCCCTTGGTCAGAATCTGGTAGGCTGGTTGCACCTTACTTCTACATGGAGAACCTTGTGCATGAACCCATGATCCAGTGGCATGGCTGAATCCTGTATCTTTCATTTAGCATGCACAAGGTGTGATCTTGTGTGAGGCTACTAGCCCTTGAGCACAAGGTCCATAGGTCATTGTACTTGCATTTCTTTCACTTTTAAGGCATGTTTTCCATGTTTTGCGAAGGGTTTTACATGGCATGGTTTTCTGGAATGCATTCTCATGTGATGTGGCACTGCAAGGATTTTTGTTTTCCCTCAGCACATCTTTCTGGCCCACATAGGAGCACCTAGGTGGCGCACCAGACTACAACACCAGTCTGGCGCACCAAACAGGCGCATCAGCCTATTTTCAGTAGCACACAACAGGTTTTCAGATGGCTTTTAGCATGCTTTCTCGACTTGATTTGCTTCTAGATTTTTCCTGGTTTTCTTCCCTGATATATCAGAAAGGCATAGCTCTACTTTTAACTATTTTTATGCATGTTAGATTGCATTTGGCATATAGCAAAGCAGGGATGAAAAATCGCTCAAAATACTAGATCCTTGATCTTATTTATGCAATATCTTTGCATCGACACTTGACCCGATATATGAGTGATACTTCTGAGCACTAGGACACACCCTGCACATCATGCGCCCTTATTTAGCATAAGACACCAAGCATGGCATGGCATATCGCCCTCGGGCGTATAGCAAAGGCTGAAAAGTCGATACTTCATAAGCAAAAGAGAAACCAATAGAAGACCGATTTATCGGGCGCACGAGTGTGCCTAATACCTTCCTCATGCGTAACAGGGATCCTTACCTATTTATGGTGTATGACCTGCTTTTCCTTTGCATGATTTGCATGTTTTATATGGTTTTCCTCGTTTTCCATTTTAATAGACTAGGTGGCGACTCCTGCATTTGCATATTTATTTTTATTGTTTTTTGCCGTGACTTTGCCGTCCCTCATGTATTTTGACCTTTCGCATCAAAATCTTCGAGGCTGTCGCCGGCATGGTTACACTTATCCTAAAGTGCTTGCAAGAAGCCTCATTCGCATGCTCCAAAAGTAGTATTGTCCCTACGATCTTCTTGACTTAGAAAGGTAGCTGGCATGCTCCTAGTCAATGACCTATTTCCAACCAAAGAGCAATTAACATACCCTTGGTTGAAGATCCCTTTTTGCCAAAATTCCAACTCAAAAGGCAGCTGGCATGCCCCTGGCTGGAACGCAGGCAAACGCCTTACAAAGCAATGCAAACTGCGAAAGTGGTGAACTCTCCAATGCTAAATACCAAATGATTTATGCAAAACTCATAAGATGGAAGTAAGATTTATGCATGGTTGATAGAAGATATGCCCTCAGCACCGAGGAAGCCGTCCTCGCCTGCTACAAGGGACTAGAATGTCCTCAACTCACTTGGTGCTACCTGGATTCCTAGGTTTATGGTGGCTCTCACTCTACCAATGGTTTTTTCGGGATAAAAAGGGTTCCATGCCAAACTTCTAGGGCCCTACACCTACTTTTCTATAATTCATTTTTCTTTTACTCCCTTAAAGGCATGCTGACTTACCATATCCCTTATTTGGAGGTAATAAACACCTAGGCTGAGGGGTGACTGCTCTTTCTTCTTTTTGATGTAAAAGGGTTGGCTAGTCCCTTTGAACATATTGGTTTAGTAGGTGTACGCTTCAACTCCTCTCCAAGTTATGTGATAGGGATAGAGTCGTCTTGCTTGCCTCTCTCATTAGAGTCGACTTCTATCTGCAACTTCTATCTTCTTATTTCTTTTGTGCTTCGATGTCTATGTTTTTATTGGCTCACACTCATTCACAACCTATCTTTTTTTTTCCCCTCTGGAGGTATAGGCCCCATAGGAATCTGTACATTTCGTCCACTTTCCCACGAATACTGGCTCCCTCACTCCCTAAGTCACACAGGTAGCGACACGTGAGGAGGATCAAAACTCTTCCTAAGCAGGCTGGCCTCTCGATTTTCCTCATCGGGCAATGGTTATGCCAATGTTTCATATTATAATTACAATGCAAACAAAAGGAAAGTACAATGCATATGACACGATTTATATGATGTGCGGATGCAGCAAACAAGAAGCACGGAGATACATGGCCTACAATGGAATGTTTTACAACGCTTGGGAGTGGCCGACGATCGCTGGTAGTACCTTACAGGTTCAGCGAAAGCTTTCTCCGATTCTTGAAGGACCATAATTGAAGCTTGGTCCTGGTGATTCTGGCTGCGGTGGTGGAACAACTATTTTCCCCTCCCTGATTCTGCTGTGCTCTGCTAAGTCCTCCGCGAGCACCTCCAATTGGTCTTAGAATAAAAATGCACAGATCTCCGACTGTGTCATCTGTCAGGCTCTTGAGTCTACCTTCTGAACAAGATCTTGTGCTGCTGCCACCTGACGCACCGCCAACTGTTCTGATTTTGCTAAGCACTGTACAACTCTAAAACTGCTTACAGGTCTGCTCTGACAATGAATGACCATTGAGGCTATGAACAAACTTCGGCTTGGATTCAAGATGCCTGTACTGGTGAAGTTAATTAAATCACGGGAAATGATCATTTTTGGGGATTTACCTAAGCGCAGGGGATCTCTTCCGCTGGTTCCGATGCTCGTATCCCAATTCGTCGTGCTCTCTTTGTTCTTCCGCCTTGACTGGTTCGACGGTTCCTTAGCCGTATCGCCCAAGGGATTCCTTTCTTGTATCCCTAGTTGCGACACAAGTTTTCAACCATCAGATGGGGATCACTATGAATGGCCAAATGGCAAGAATGGAATTGACCGACTCAAACTAGTTGACACGGTACAAAACATTATTGGTTCAGGCTAGAAGAGGACGGGGTTTGAAGTTGAACAATGAGACTGCCTCAATGGGAGGACGAATTAAACTATCGACTCCTCGGAATCACCAAGGAAGGATAGATACAACTGGCATAAAAAACAGTAGGACGAATAAAAGATCGGATAGAATCAACTAGAAAAAATGGAATTGACTCCCGAGGGGCCTGCGACTCCTCGGTCTGAATGCTGAGGTAATGGCTGGCGCAGGCCCCTCGGTCTGAATGCTGAGGTAATGGCTGGCTAACTATGTTGGGTTGTGCTGGTGGTGCTTGTGTGGCTGCTGATGTGGGCGCGGGGCCTGCCGCCTGTGTGCTAATCACAATGACCTTTTGGTCAATCAAGTCCTGGATCGCGTTCCTTAATGTGAGACAATTGTCCGTCGAGTGACCCACGACCCGATGGAAATTGCAGAACGCGTTCGCATTATGCCAGGTAGGAAGAAGACTTGGTGGCGGGTGCACCGCTAGCAGCCTCAGGAGGGATGCGACTTTAGGGAATACCATGCTTAACGGTTCCACTAAAGGGGTATAGTGGTGCCTGTCACGGCGTTGCCGCCTTGGCTGCGGATGTGCCAATGGCGGGCGCACCACCACTGGAGGGGTAGGATAAACTGGAGTGGCAATGGGAGTGATGTGTGGTGCATGAGGTGCTCTAGGTATGGACGTGGGTGCATAAACTAATTGATGCTGAGGAGGCAGATGGACATTCACCGGTGCAGTAGGGGATCTAATGAAAGAAACTGTATCCTTGGAGGGATCCCACCTCCAGGGTGGATTGGCATTGTGGTTGCTGTTGTTGTTGTTGCTGCCGCTAGCGTCACTATGTGAGGAAGTGGCTTGCTTGGAAAATGCAGAGAGCGCTGGAAAACTACCGCCGTGTAGTGAACTCTCAACACGGGAACCCGCCCGAAGCAGTGTAGAAAAAGTGGCGACTTGAGCAGAGCCCCGACTGTTGGCTGTGCTCCTCAGATCATGATCTCAATAGACTCCTCGTCGGAGGGTCTATCTTTGACCTACGAAGCCAAGGATCGCCAATGTCCAACATACTCCACAAATGTTTCTTGGGGCCTCTGCTTGATAGCGACTAAGTCTTCCCGCTTTGGGACTAAGTCAAGATTAAAGGAATACTGTTCGAGGAACACCTGTGTAAGGTCGTCCCAAGTCTTGATGGTGGCCATGTCGAAGGAAGTGAACCACTTCAATGCGGGCCCCGTAAGACTCTTCTGGTACAGGCGGATTAACAACGTTTCGTCATCTTAGAGCTGGGCGAGGTCACCGCAATAGGCCTTGAGGTTGGAAATCGGGCAGCCCCTACCATTATATTTGTCGAATTCCGGGATTTGGAAATTCTGTGGGAGAGTCGCCTCAGGAAAATAACAAAGGTCCTGGAATTGGTAGGATTGGCGGTCCCCGCCTTGCACTTGTCAGAGTGTGCGCTCCAAATCATTCACCATCGCAAGGAGAGCGTCTGGAGCTAAAGCCGTAGCAAATTGTGCAGTCGTGGCAGGTGCTGCATACACTGTATAGGTCGCCCCTAAGGGTCCTCCGGATCCACTATTCCGGCGTCTGGTGCTACGGCAAGATGGCCAGTGTACCCGTCCATGGGTGCTGTGTGCTGTGGGATAAAGGATGAAGCTTGGGTTTGATACATTGGTGAAGACAATACAGGGGGTGGTGCTACAGTAGGTGCAGAATGCTGGAGCAAGAGTTGTTGGACCGGAACAACCTCAAGTACAATGCTCACGGCGTGTGCTCCCGTCTGCCGAGATGGCTGACCACCAGATAGGAGAGATGCATGCTGTGGCGGTGTTGCAAAAGACAATGTCGACACCCCTATCGTTGGAGAGATGAGGGATGGCGACGGTTGTGGGGGTGGTGCAGTGAGTGCAAACTGTGATCCTAGAGCCGGTTGCAAAGGCAACTCGGGAGTCAGGAAGGACAAAGCTGAGAAGTGCTGGAGCGCTAGTGCCAATCCCTGCAACTGCTAGGCAAGGGCAGACATGTGTTGCAGCTGCGCGGTCATGGGATTGTCGCTGGTGGCCCCAACGAACAGAGGTAAAGGAGGAGAAGAATCAAGAAACTAAGATCCCAACTGCCCAAACTGGGGGGAGGCTACTACAGAGAGAGCCGCAGTCAGAGGGGGGCTGGTAAACACATAGCCCTGAGGAGGAGGAGCAAATGAAGCATGCAAATGGGTCACAAGAACTGACTCAACTGCTGAGGCCCCAAAAGCAGCAGAAGACCAAGCAAGTGGAGATCCCGAAGGCAGGGTAGCCACAGGGACATGGAACTGGGGTGGCGGAGGTCCTCCAGAAGCTAAGGCGAAAGTGGAGGCAGCAGTGACAACAGGGGCAGAAACAAAGGAAGGGTACACCAAAATGCGGACCTCCTCCTGAACGGCAGAGGAAAGGGGCTCGCTGGCATGCTGGGCCATAGCGGATCGCGAGTGGGTATGGATCAGACTATGGCTGGGAATGAGAGGACGAATCCTAGGACGAGCTATCGTCGAAAGTGACGGATAGCTCGGGAGACGTGGTCGTGAATGGGGTCGCGCTGGGTGTCAGCGAAAGGACAACCTCGAGCTCAGGCTAAGAAAACTCGCATGCTGACAAGAATTCTATGCACACAAACAAACAAGTTAGAAAAGATACAATGTTTATGGTGATATGAGATGCAAAATGCATGAATGTCTCTAGTATGCGCTCCCTCGCAACCTAGGGGTGTCCTACCAAGTCGTCTACTCCAGGTTCACACAGGGGTGAATAGGTCTTCGATTCAAGGTTAGAAAGATTAAGGTCCCCGTTCTAAATCCCAGCCAAAAGCTTAGGCAGTGAACAAGTGGTGCGTTCGGGGTTGTGTCCTCAGCCAAAGCAGTAGGTTGTACCCTCTACTAACACCGACATGACCCCAGACAAAGGGGGACACACCCGATATTTCATCCCACGCCAAAGCCATAGGATGAGACATCGAGAAATGTCCTCCGCAGACTGTATAGGTGGACTCCAAAGATGAGAAGATGCATGCCCTATATGATGGATGCAAAGTATGCTTTAAGTCTTTTACTTGCAAATTTATTAAACCGTGGGGGGGAAATTTGCAATTTGTCACTAGTTTGCCTTATGTTTTATTGATTTTGGTTTTTATATTTTCAATTAACCAAAAGAAGAGAGAAAGCATGTCTCTAATCTCCTAAACATGGCATATACAAGAAGGGAAATAAACATGAAAATCAACCATGAATTAACAAACAAAAGCATGTGCAGGTTATGTGCAACAGTGGTGACATAGTGTAACCATGCCGACGACAGCCTCGGGACTTGACACTATGGCCAAATATGCGAGGATCGGCAAAGTCACGGCAAATCAATAAAATGCAAGAATAAAATAAAAGTGCAAGAGTCGCCACCTAGTCTGTTTAAATGGAAGACAAGGAAAACCATAAAATAATCATTCGAATCATGCATATAAAAACCAATGGAAAAGGACTTGGTAAACCAAAAATAGGTAAGGATCCTTGTTACGCACGAGGAAGGTATTAGGCACTCTTGTGCGCCCGATAAATCGGTCTTTTATAGGTTTCTCAATTGCTTATGAAATGTCGGCTTTTCAGCCTTTACTATTTGCCCGAGTGCGATATGCCATGCCATGCTATGTGAGCGGTGTCCTATGCTAGACAAAGGTGCATGGAGTGCAGGGGTGTGTCCTAATGCTCAGAAATATCACTCATGTAATGGGTCTAGTGTTGATGCAAAGATATTATAGAAATAGATCAAGGATCTAAATATTTCGAGTGATTTTTCATCCTTGCTTTACTAGATGCCATGTATCATCTAACATGCATAGAAATGGTTAAAAACAGAAAAGGGTCTCCCTGGATATATCAAGGAAGAAAGCTAGAGAAAACTGAAAGCAAATTGAAGCAAGAAATCATGATAAAAACCATATGAAAATTTGTTGTGTGCTATTGAAAACAGGCTTCTGCGCCTATTAGGTGCGCCAAACTGGTGCTCCAGTGTGGTGCGCCACTTATGTGCTCCTGTAACCATGCCGACGGGGGAGGCCCACATGGGTGTAGGATCGAATAGCTCCTCTAGTGGGGGGTGAATAGAGAATTAACACTTTTTATTTTACTTCTACTACTTTTTAGAGATTAATGAAAATTACATACAAAGGATATTATTTAACAAATATAATCAAGCTTAACTACTTATGCAATTTATATAACATACAAGAAGAGGATGA
>JAMKQA010052496.1:0-12008 GCA_024699735.1 Posidonia australis | reverse complement strand
AATGAAATCCAAATCAAATTAGAAAATCCAAGAATACATAATAAAAGGGGCCAAATCAAATGTCGGGTGAGGGATTCCGATAACAAAGTGAAGGAAAATCCACAAAAGAACGCATGAGATGCAATCTCATTTAAAAAGGAGGGACTGATGCGCAAATGTGATAAAAACTATATAGGATACATGAATGTGTACCTAAATGTGTAAAAGGTGCTAAGGAATGACTTGGACAAATATTATGCAAGACTGAGTGAAAAAACTAAAATGCATGCGCATGGATTAGTGGCACAGGGGCAATTTGGTCATTTTAATGGCCAGATGTGATAAATGCATGTATGGGGATGATGCATGGTCTGAGATATGCCAAAATGTATGTCAAATGTCAAGAAAGTGTTATTTGTGAGAAAACGTGAAAAGGAAAAGGTCTTAAAAGCAATAAAACGATGTAAACACAGTAAAGGACAAGTACAAGGACCAAAATGTAAAATTCACAAAAAAAGTGAGAATTTGGATCAAAATATAATCAGTGACTTCTATTCTAATATGCAGATGATGGATCAAATGACAATGTAGTACTAAGATATGTGAAAATTACACCTTAGTAATTTCTTGAAAACTCAAGGTCTAATGTGCAAAATTCACACATAAGTGCAATTGTGATTAAAATGTGAAACTAAAGATCAATCCACAGTGAAAACATGATTTTTAAATGGAATCTATGATTAAATGCAAAATACGAAATGCAATAAGCAGAAAATATCAAAAATATGTGAGAAAACACTTAAAATCCTAAACGATGGATTTAAAATTAGTCTAAGGGTCTGGATGTAAATTTCTTATGCTCAAGGATTGTATGTTAAGAACTCAGGGGACTGCATGCAAATTTATAGGGCTTAAATGTGACAAAAACTGGATTTTTATGATGATCAAGGCAATTATGAAATTTCTTAGGGTCAGGATGCAAAATTCACAAAGAAAACACATTTTTAAAAGTTCTAGGGGCTCATAACAAAATATCAGGACTTAATTATAAAGAAAACATGAATGCAGGGGCTTAAGTGTGACAAAACAAGCATGAACAGGACTAAAAATAAAATTAAAAAGAAACAGGATAAAGAATGCGATATTTACAAGAATAATAAAAGAAACAAAAGGTTATTTAAAAAAACATGGACTTGAACATAAATAATAGGACTCAGATGTAATGAAAAAGGACTCAAATACAAAACAATTAAATTTAAGGGTCTTTTAAATAAAAAACCCTAAAACACTAACAGTCACCGCCGACGATTCAAAGATCGCCGACGACGATGCCCTGGGAGGCTCATCTGAGCCCTCCTAGCGGTTGATAGACGATCAGAGAGGCTGAGGAGCTTGAGGAGGTGATAGGGAGGAGATCCAACGGCTCAGATGAGATCCATGACGGTTGGAACGATGACTCGACGTCACTCTCGACCATTCTTCCCCGGCGACGGCGTGCTTCGCGGGTGACGGTCTTGCAGGCGTCCAAGCGGCGAACGAAGGGTCCAAGGAGCTTGGAGGAGACATGGTGGAGCTCTTCGGAGCACCGGGCACGACTGTGGAGGCCTGAGGTGCGCCACCCATCCCATGCTCCAACCATGGTTGCATGTGATGGTGGGGATGGTGTTGCAGCTGTGGAAGCGTTCAAGCATCGATCGAGGGATGCTCGATGGACCACAGAGAGGCTTCCAAAGGCATTAGTCTAG
This sequence comes from Posidonia australis, assembly GCA_024699735.1. Taxonomy (NCBI): domain Eukaryota; kingdom Viridiplantae; phylum Streptophyta; class Magnoliopsida; order Alismatales; family Posidoniaceae; genus Posidonia; species Posidonia australis. The sequence continues at coordinate 10,284 of JAMKQA010052496.1, read as the reverse complement.
TCAGGGTGTGGTCGTTGTGCTTTGCCCACTCAGTGGCTTTAGCGGCGACGATCGACGGTCGACAACGGCAGGCGACATGGAGGCCAGGGAGGCTCCTCCAGAGCAAGGGGAGACCAGGGGGAGAAGGTAGGAAGAGGAGGAGAGACCCATAGGGCCTCACCAGGGATCAGGAGGCTTGAGGCCTCGTCGATGACAAAAGAACCCATTGCCGGAGGGGGGCGATGATGTACAGGGGCACCTCCCCGTTGAAACGCAACCTAAGAAGCTAGGGGAATTCACTAGACCTACGAGGCATGCTCTGGATTGAAAAAGAAGGGGAAAGGGAATACCTGGTTAGCGACGCTCAATGGTAGGGCTCCTCCGGTTGGTTCTCTAGCCGCGACCGCTCGGGGCTTTCGTAGCTGTAAATGGCTAGAGGAGAGGCTCTAATCATGGAAAAAAAATTGGGTTCCAGGTTCCAGTGGGTTCTCAGTGTTGGAAGCCTTTCACTGCCGTCATCGGTGGCAAGGCTTTATACACCGACAAGGCTTCCCAAGGCCATTGATCCTCCTCTCCCCCGTGGATGGACGCCGTTGGATCAGGTGTGCGTTGGAGGAGGCTGGCCGGAGATCAAGGCACTATGGGATATGCTTCGGATACTTCGGGATGTCGCCGGAGTTTGCGGGATATTGCCGGAGATTAAGGGGTCGACGGAATTATTTTTGACTTTCCTAAGTTTTCAATTGGATGGTGTATTGGGCTGGTTTTGGGCTTGTTCTAGGCCTGGCGATTTGGGCTTCGTTTAAGGGTTCTTTTTGTTTTTGTTTTTGGAAATTTTTTAGGGATTTTGGAGTTTTGATTATTTGTTTTGATGATTTTGGTTTTAGGATTTTATAATTTTAACTAAGACTTTGATTTTTAATTGTAAGTTTGATTAAGTGATTTTTGGATTTTGTCTTTTTTAGGGTTTTGTGATTTTAATTAGGGCTTTAAATTAGGGTTTTAGGTTTTAGATTTAGGTTTTTGTGGTTTATTTTAGTGATTTTAATTTAGATTTTGGGTTTTAGTTTTAAGTTTAATTTGGTGATTTAATTTGGGTTTCAATTTAAATTTTGATTTAATTGGCTTCTATTTGATTTAATTAAGGGTTTGATTTAGATTTTAATTTAATTGTTTTTTTGCTTGATTTTTGTGTGGATTAGAGTTTCTTTTTTAATTGGATTTAATTTTTAATGGATTTTATTGAGTTTCACTTGATTTGGGCTTTAATTAGGGTTTTGGGTTTAATTAATTAGGATTTTCAGTTTAATTAGGGTTTTTGTATTTTAATTAGGGTTTTTGGTTTAGGAGTTTTAGACTTTAATTAGGGTTTTGGGTTTAATTAATTAGGATTTCGAGTTTAATTAGGATTTTTGTGTTTTAATTAGGGTTTTTGGTTTAATTAGGGTTTTGGATTTTAATTAGGGTTTTAGACTTTAATTAATTAGGATTTTGAGTTTAATTAGGGTTGTTGTGTTTTAATTAGGGTGTTTGGTTTAATTAATTAAGGTTTTAAATGATTTAAATGAATATTGACTTTAATTAGGGTTTTCCCTTGATTAATTGGATTTTAAGTGGATTTTAATTAATTTTGACTTTTAATTAGGGTTTTCACTTGATTAATTGGATTTTAAGTGGGTTTTAATTAATTTTGACTTTTAATTTGGGTTTTCCCTTGATTAATTGGTTTTTAAGTGGATTTTAATTGATTTTGACTTTTAATTAGGATTTTCACTTGATTAATTGGATTTTAAGTGGGTTTAAGTGGTTTTTAATTAATTTTGACTTTTAATTACTGTTTTCACTTGATTAATTGGATTTTAAGTGGGTTTAGGTGGATTTTATTAATTTTGACTTTAATTAGGGTTTTTGTTTGATTAATTTGGATTTTAAGTGTTTTAAATGGATTTTGTTTGGTTTTAATTCTTAATTATTGTTTTTTGCTTTAATTAGGTCAGAGTGGACTGGTGTGGGCCTGGATTGGCTTGTGTGGGCTTAAGTGGGTTTGAGGGTTCAGTTGGAGCTAGGGTTTACGGTTTTAGATTTGAAAATTAGGATTTTGGTGGTCGCAACCAGAGCATCTTTCCAGAGAAGCCTACTGCCAAGTGACTTCAAAATCAAGGTGTCTACAGATACCTCTCCCTGAGCGAGGTCGAGGGAATCAAGACCAATGCTCAAGGTTGACATGACACCCCGCCTGAGTCTGCGGGAGAGTGATATTTGCTGTGGGGTTGTGAACCACTTATTCGGCGAATGCACCGAAAAGTCAAGACTTGTGACCCGTGCATAATGCTGATGTAAAGGATGACCCTAATGTCGGGTGATGCATGAGGGTGATGTTGATGACGAGTGGGTAATTCATCTCACAGAGGGGAGCGTGAGGGATTTCCCGACTCGTGCCGAGGGATGCCTGGACAAGATTGTCGAGCCTATTGCATGACAAGGGGAAACTCGGCAAATGACAAACCTTTCGACCCAGGAGGATGCATGGCAAGATATCAGACTTGCTGACTGGTATCAACCTGCTCCAGACAGTGTGACGGTTGTCAACCAGATAGTAAGGGCTATCAGCCCGATGGTGAGATGACGAACTCATTGCCGGATAGTTAAGGTTATCAGCCCAGTGATGAGTTGACGAACTCATTATCAGATAGTTAGGGCTATCAGCCCGATGATGAGTTGACGGACTCATTGCCGGATAGTTAGGGCTATCAGTCCGTGGGAAGACCAAGATTCGGCCATCTGAAGAGAACCTAGGATGGGACCATCTAGACCTTGTCTGGTCTAGAAGAGGATAGAAATGGCACTTGTCGACTTGAACAAGTCCCAATAAGACAAATTGAATTCCGCCCCAACTGGTACAGAAATCTAGGATGGCTTCGTTTGTCTAGGTCTGGGTACCAAATCGATATTCCTGATTGTTACCTGGGTAGACCCCAGTGCCAAGTCGGTAGGCAAAAACGGGCCATCAATTTGAAGTAGCTGAGAGCACGTTATTGCAATGACAATTCCCTGTCCATCACAATCATCCAAACATGCTGGCAAATGCGTCCTAAAGAATTTATTATAGCAGCCAAATATAATGATGTGATTACACTTATTTTCAACCTGTAGTGAACAAGTTGCATAAAATAGGTGTCAAAAGTCTAGGTCATCCCTGGACCTCTTAGAGCCTGTTGCTTTTGGAAACAGTGTAGGACTTTGAACTACTCCGCAGATTGGCCAAGTTTCCTCTACTTCGGCTTTGTAGTCAGCCAAACAACCCTTCCCCTCTATGACTGCAAGGTCGCTCGATCGGATGGAGTCGGTAAGTTGGTGAGATAGTTCCTTTGTTGTCGCATACAAGCTTAGGGGGTACTCCTGGAATCGAGCTGGCATCGGTCCTTGAGCAAAGGAGTCTTGTCAGTAACCAAACTGCCACATCCCACCGATTGGATGATATTCAACACCACTAGTCAGCCCCAGGAGGATGATAAGCTTCATGTCGGTATCATTGAAAAACACATCAAAGTTGTGAGTTGTTGAAGGAATGATGCGCCAAGTCACCTTGTCTTCTGGCAACCTCTCCAGTTGCTCATACTCCTTACGAACTGATGTGAGTGTGCGAGTGTGACCACTTTAGCAGTAAGACTCGAAGGTTGACCGTTGAGGGCGTAAGACCTCTACACCTAGATGAGCGGCCAACCATACCTGTACAAAGGCACCACAACTATAGAAATGTCGACACCATCACAGTGATCGGTCTAGGGCTCGATAAGTCTCTGCCAGGATAACAGGGACCAGGTCTATCTGGCGGGTTATCACCGCCAAAGCAATCTCTGCAACCTCGATGTTCACGACTGTCCGACCATGGCTAAACACTAGTTCGCCTAAAAATCGAACGACGAAACCTCTCAGCCACAGCTCATCACCTACGGAGGTGCGCATCTCGACTACCTTGTCCAAGTAAATCAGTTGTAGCATAGGAGATTGCCCATCATTACAGATTAATTGACGACCACAATCGTCGGTCGACAAGCCAGTCAATTCATTTAGCACAGAAGAGTATCCATCTCGCCGCATGAATACAGTGGGCCTGAGGAACTTTGGCAACAACACACCTGACGAATTTCTTCCAAAGTAGGGGTCAACTCAATTCTCCCGAAGTGAAATGTGTGTCTTGCAGGCTTCCAGAACTAGGCGGCTGCACATAATAAGTAATGGGAGACCTCCACATTTGCAATGTCTAAGAATTTTGAGGAGATTCCCCAAGTCCGCAGCTTGTCACGATCATCGTTTGTTAACTTTCTGATCCATGCCCGGAGGACATCTGAGCAACTCGCCGATACGACCATCGTAAATAAGCCCATGACCAATAGGGGAGCCTCGGCTTCTCTTGATTCAAGTCTGCAGAACATTATTAAAAGAATATTCAAAATGACAAATCACTTTGTTCCACACACACAATACTTCATACAGTCCAACGTAAATAGAAAAGTCATAAATTGCTGTAAAATGCTGAGTCATATGCCAGTAGCCACTCTGAAACTGTGCAAAGGATACTGCTAGATAAAGCTATCATGCTCGCTGCCTGAGTAAGTGAGGTTACCTGCCTGGTGACGAGTTGACGGGCTCATCGCTGGATAGTTAAGGTTATCAGCCCTATGATGAGTTGACAGACTTATCACCAGATAATTAGGATTATCAGCCCAATGATAAGGGTTGGTCCTTGGATGCAAGAAACCAAAAGGTCGGACCTCCTCTGGTCTTAGAGAAGTCAGGAGGGAAAGGGATGGGGGCTATTCTTAGGATACAAGGAAACAACAACTCGATTCTCCTCTGGACTTAGAGGAACTACGAGGGAAAGTACAAAGGCTGTTCCTAGGACACAAGGAAACAGCGACTCGGATCTCCACTAGACTTAGAGGAGTCACGAGAAAATGATAAATGCTAGTCCTAGGATACAAGGAACCAGCGACTCAGATCTCCACCTGACTTAACGGAGTCTCGAGAAAAGGATAAAAGTTGTTCCTAAGATACAAGGAAATAGCAACTCGGACCTCCTCTGGACCTAGAGGAGTCGTGAGAAAAGGATAAATGCTGGTCCTAGGACACAAGGAGCCAGCGACTCAAATCTCCACCTAACTTAATGGAGTCCCGAAAAAAGGATAAATACTGTTCCTAAGACACAAGGAAATAGCGATTGGAACCTCCTCCGAACCTAGAGGAGTCGCGAGAAAAGGATAAATGTTGGTCCTAGGACACAAGGAGCTAGCGACTCGGATCTCCTCCGGACTTAGAGGAGTCACAAGAGAAAAGGACAAAGGCTGTTCCTAGGACACAAGAAAACAGCAACTCGAATCTCCACCGAACTTAGAGGAGTCACGAGAAAAGGATAAATGTTGGTCCTAAGGCACAAGGACCAACAACTTAGATCTCCACTATGTTTAGAGGAGTCTCGAGAAAAGGGATAAAGGTTGCTCCTATGACACAAGGAAAACAGTGACTTGGATCTCCACTATGTTTAGAGGAGTCTTGAGAAGAGGATAAAGGTTGTTCCTAGGACATAAGGAAACAGCGACTCGGATCTCCACTATGTTTAGAGGAGTCTCAAGAAGAGGATAAAGGTTGTTCCTAGGACACAAGGAAACAACAACTCAGATCTCCACTATGATTAGAAGAGTCTCAAGAATAGGATAAAGGTTGTTCCTAGGACACAAGGAAACAACGACTTGGGTCTCCACTATGTTTAGAGGAGTCTCGAGAAGAGGATACAGGCTGTTCCTAGGACATAAGAAAACAGTGACTCAGATCTCCACTATGTTTAGAGGAGTCTCGATAAGAGCATAAAGGCTGTTCCTAAGATACAAGGAAACAGCGACTCAGATCTCCACTATGTTTAGAGGAGTATCGAGAATAGGATAAAGGTTGTTCCTAGGACACAAGAAAACAGCGACTCGGGTCTCCTCCAGACCTAAAGGAGTCTCGAGAAAAGGTTAAATGCTTGTCCTAGGACACAAGGAGCCAGCGACTTGGATTTCCTCCGGACTTAGAGGAGTCGCGAGTGAAAGGGATAAATGTTGGTCCTAGGACACAAGGAATCAGTGACTCGGATCTTCTCCGGACTTAGAGGAGTCGCGAGAAAGGGATACATGCTAGCCCTAGGACCAAAGAACCAATGACTCGGATCTCCTCTCGACTTAGAGGAGTCGCGAGAAAAGGATAAATGCTAGTCCTAGGACACAAGGAGCCAGGGACTCGGATCTCCACTGGGATCAGAGGAGTCAAGAGAAAAAGATAAATACTAGCCCTAGGACGCAAGGAACCAGTGACTCAGATCTCCTCTGAACTTAGAAGGGTCGTGAGAAAAAGATAAAGGCTTTTCCTAGGACACAAGGAAACAGTGACTCGGATCTCCTCCGGACTTAGAGGAGTCGCGAGGAAAGGATAAAGGTTGTATGCAACTTGCTTACTAGCCAGGAGGTTTGTTATTATCGATAGCTTGCCTGCTTCACTGTGTGACTACTCTATCTATTCACTTGATGCTATTGGTGTTGTAGGACAATGATTGTTGATCTGGATAAATCATTGCTCAGATTCTGCACTGATGCAAGGGGCTTGGCTATATATGGGTTTACAAGGGCATTGTTTCCTCCTCGAATAAGATGGACCTGCTGGATGATTGTTGATAACTCTGGGCTTGTTGTCGTGTTGCTGACTGACATGTGGGGAGTTCGTCCTTGGCATTGGACTGTTGACTGTGCTCTTGCCTGCTAACTAGGAGAGTACTTGACATTCTGACTTTGCTCTGATCTCAAAGGCTTATGGTTGTCGTTGTCTTCGTTTCTGTGCTCGAGCTATGGAGCAGACAACATGTTCTGGACGAAGATACTATCCCAAGAAGGGTCAACCAATAGGACAACTGACATGCCCCTGGTTAATGGAGAAGGTTATCACCATAAAGGCAGCTGACATGCCCTTGGTGTACAGTATCCTCTGCCAGGACTTTGGCTAAAGAGAAGCTGACATGCCCCTGGTTTAGGACCCAATGAGACTTTGCAAAGTGGACAAATGATAATGCATGCAAGAACGATAGTGTTATGTTGTATCATCCCTCAACATTTAGAATGCTAATGATGCCTACTATGAGAAGAGGAGAAGACCTCGATTCACAAGACACTACCTGGACTTCTAGGTTGTTGGTGGCTCTCCGAGATGGATGATTCAGTAGGTTAGGCTCTGTGCCAAACTCTTAGGGACTTAGACCAACTTATTTGACTTTTGGCTTATTTCTTTTCTCCCTCTTAGGCTTGTAGGCTCGCTCTAACCCTTCCTTGGGGGTAATGGGCATATGGATTTGGAGGGGGTTGCTGGAATTATATGTGAGGGGTGGCTAGTCCCTTTGGTCGCTTGGATTTTTCAAATGCTTGCTTCGACTCCTCCCCAAGGTAAGTGATAGGAGTAGAGTTGGCCTACCTACCTCTCTCTCTTAGGGGCTAGCTTCTATCTTCGACTTTTGTATTCTTTTTTTCTTTTGTACCCTTGTGGATATTGTAGACAGTCCAATTTTGAAGTCACTTGGTAGCAGGCTCCTTTGGATGATGCTCGGGTTGTGACAACCCAAAACCCTAGCCCAATCTGGCCCACACTAGCCCACTCTTACCCAATTAAACTTGAAACCAAACAAATCAAATAAAATCCACTTAAAATCAAATTAATAAAACAAACAAAACCCTAATTAAGTAAAATCCACTTAAAACCCAATAAAAACCCTAATTAATCAAATAAAAACCCTAATTAAGTAAAATCAAATTAAATCGATTCAAAACCCAATAAAAACCAATATTAATCAAATAAACACCCCTAATTAAGTAAAATCCAATTAAATCAACTTAAAATCAAATAAAAACCCAAATTAATCAAATAAAAACCCTAATTAAGTAAAATCTAATTAAATCCAATTAAAATCCAATAAAAACCCTAATCAATTAAAATTCAAAATCCTAAATCAATTCAAAAACCCTAAATAAACATAAAAACCCTAAATTAAAACATAAAACCTTAAATAAACACAAAAACCCTAAAAAAAATCCCAAAACAAAAAAAACCTAAACTAATCAAAACCCTAAATTACAAAATTAAGAAATTAAACTAAACCCACAAAATCCAATTAAAAATCTAAAATTAAAACCCTAAAAAACCCTAATAATCCAAAAATAAAAATCAAAAGAAAAACCAAAATAAAAATCCAAAACCCTAAGCCCAATACTGTGTAATTGAAAAATGCAATTTCAAACTTTATAAAACCAGAAAATTAATTCCAGCGAGCTCCCTTTTCTTCGGCGACGACTCCGGTCAACTCCGAAATCTCCATAGCATATCCACAACCTCCCCGTGATCTCTGTCAAGCGTCCTCAGCCCACGCACTTAATCCAGCGGCGCCTAGTGGCTGAGGCAGTTGACCGACAGCCCTGCGGAGGTTCGCTGGGGTTTAAAACCACACCGCCGACGCTTCTTCTCAAGGGGAGAGACTGACTAGCTTCCATCCTTCTCCCAGTGATCTAGAGCCCTTCTACCTTTACCATCAACCCACAAAAACATCCAGCCCGAATTCCCCAAGCCAATGGCCACCTTTTTCCGCAAACCAGAGCCACCGGAGGCACCTCGCCATCGACCCTCCGCGCCAGAGAGGACATTGCACATGCCAGGTACAATTCTTCTCCCTCTAGTTCAATTCCGTATAGCCTTTTAGGACCCCCAGGCCCCTGTATCGTGTCGCGGTGGAGCGGCGCCCCGCTGCACGCCGTCGTCCCCATCTCTGGTGATGGGTTCACCCCCTCCAGTGAACCCATAGCCCTCTACAATGGAGGGAGGCCCCCAAGGCTCCTTCCTTCCTCTCCTCCTCTCCTCTCCTCCTCCTCTATACCCCCTTCTCTGGAGAAGCCTTCGCAGCCCGCGCCGCCGTTGATGCCACCGCCGCTGCCACACGCCGATGAGGACACCCCCGCGTGCACGAGTCCACCACACTCTGCGCCGATGATCCAGGAACCTCCGTGCATCCCCAACGAGTCCACCGAGCCGCTCCACCGCCTACCAGAGCCTCCGCAGCGACCCAACGGCCGCCATCGTCCCGGTCGCCGGAGACGGAGGTGGGGGAAGGCCTCCAGACCTCCTCGGGCTTCACTGGGCATCCTCTCAGCCTCGCCGTGGCTCCGTGGTGCTTCCCCAGCCTTGTGCGCACCCCTCCGACCGCCAGACCGCCTCTAGGAGCTCGTCGAAGAGATAGCCGGCGGCGGAATGCCGGCGATCCTCCGATGATCTTCGAATGGGACTTTTTAGGCCCAATTTCTTTAGTTTTTGATTATTACTTTTAAGTCCTTATTTTATTACGTTTAGGTCCTTTTGTTTGCATATGGGTCCAGACCTTTTCACTTTAATCCCTCTAGTTTTAAAATACTTTTTAGTTCTTTTATTTTCTCTATGAATTTTGCATGTGGCCCCCTACATAGTTCATCTTTTAATTCTTAACATATTAACGCATGTTTTTATCACATCTGGGTCCCTAGAACAAAGTTTCTTTACATTTAGGTCCAAAATATTTGCATTTAGCCCCTGAATCTTTAAAAAATGATGTTTTCTCTGTGAAATTTGCAGTCTAAGCTCTAAAATATTTAAAATTCACACTGACTGTTAGTAAAATGGAGTTTTCTTTATAGTTTGGTCCTAGACTTTTGCATTAAGCCCCCAGAACTTTAAAAAATGAGTTTCCTTTGTGTAGTTTGCATCCTAAACCCCAAGAAACTTCATAATTGCTTTAACCAACATAAAAGCCTCATTTTATCACAATCAGACCCTGAAATTTTGCAAAAAAGTCCCTCGATTGACATCAAATCAATTTTGAGCATAAAATTTACATTTTAACACTTATGTTGCGTTTGGTACATTGGAATGAAAATAGATAGGAATGGAATGAACTCTGGAATGGAATTTGGAATGGAATGGAATGGAATAGGTTTATTCCATTCCTGTGTTTGGTATGTAATGGAATTGCAAAATGGAATTGACAAATAATTCCTTTATAATATTTGATACATAAGAACAGAATCGAAATGGAAATACAAAATTGGGAAGATTAACAACTACATATTAACAAAAATATCCTATCAATTTGGAAAAAAAATTAAAATAATTTTTTTCCATATACACTACAATATACACATATACATAAAAGTTTTAACATTGATAATCTTTTCGAAATTAGCATTAACATAGATAATCCTTTCTAAA
>JAMKQA010052494.1:0-13155 GCA_024699735.1 Posidonia australis | reverse complement strand
CGCGAAAATACAAGAGGGCAAATGACATTGACCGCCCGGTAAAAGTCAACAAGCTGGATTCTGTGCCCACGAAAATCCAAGAGAAAGAGGTAGAAGGATCTCGTCCGCTTAGAAGGAGAACACGAAAAATCAAAATGACGATCCCTGGACTATCCCCTAGGAAGGAAAAATGGCAATAATACCCCAAAGGGCAGAACTGTAAATATGCTGGTTGTTGATGCTGTGATGCAGAAACTGGCATTCTTGTTGAGATGCATGCGCAATCTCTTCTTGCTGGAATTTTCAACCGAATGTGGCATTGTTTGAAAAAGGTGACGACTTATTTGCAAATGTCCAAAACTTGAGGGCTTTATTGCAAATTCCCCAATCATGACAGCTTTCTAATTGCTGTATTACCATTGTGTTGTGACATTCGAGATTCTGCTGTATACTAACAAATGTCTGCATCAAACAAAACTTCCCACATCCTTTGTGGACTAATCTACAAATTTGCGAAACATAGGGGGTTTTCTGCAAATTACCCCATTTGGTGCATTTTGCGGGCCATGTGTTGGCTTCTTCTTTATATTTTTGCTCCAGGTGACAAGTCGTAGAGTGGTAGGGGTTGGAATGCAATTTTCACTGTCATTTTGCATTTTGAACCTCGATCATTAAATTATTTATAAGAAGGTCCCACTGGATAATTGTCATAACTGCTAAGGGACATTCTTTTTTCCTTCCTGCTTGCTGGAACTGCAGATGTATTTGTGTTGCTTGGCTCTTCATGGTTCTGCTATCATTTTGGCTGACTTGATTTCATATCTCAAAGCAACATATATGCATACATATATTTTTTTGTGATTTTCATTTTTTTCTTTTCTCTCAAAGGGCATGCCTCTTCTTCTTCCTCACCATTTCTCCCTTCATACGAAAACCATTTCTTCTCCTTCTCTTCTCTTCATTCCTCCTCCCATTCTCTCCACCCCCCTCAACTCTTCACGGTAGCGGCACGTAGGAGGTGCACGGACGGGGTGCTCTCGGCTGGTGCGAGGATCGGGCGCGTCGACGAGGTGTGGCGAGGTGCGACAGCGGCATGGATCGAACCCTTCAAGATTGGCAGCACAAAGGCTCGCCGGCTGAAGTATTTCTTGTGTTTGTGTGTGCCCTTTTTGTCTTGGATGGTCGGTGGCTTGGTGAGCTCCAGCAGGCTATGGGTGGTCGTTTGGTTTGGCTATGGTGGTGCGGTGATGAGCGGGCTGCGGGGAGTTGGTCGTGAGGTGGTGGCGGGCTGATGTAGCGGTGTTGGTTATGGGTTCCGGCGGTCATAGCCGCACGGTGGCGAGCCGGAGATGAGTCGTCAGTTGGGTCACGGGGGTGCTTGGGGTGATAGGTTTAGGGTGGTGGTTTGTTGTGTGGGTGCATGCTGCGGTTTGATGGTTGGTCGCCGGTAGTGCTTCGGCGGGCTAGGGCTATGGCCTGCGGTTGCAGTTAGAGGTGGCGGCTGATTGCTAAGTTTTTCGATGGATGTTGGCCGTGAGGTGGTGGGCTGAAGTGGTCAAGAGGGTGATGGCTTTTTTTGTTTTATTTTTGGCAGATAGTGTAGTGGTTCAAGGCTTGGGTTCCAAAAGGTTTTGCTGTACATTGATTGAATGCCATGTTGCTTTCATTTGCCATTTGAAATGTGGTTCCATCATAAGTTGCTTTGAATCAAATTGTACATTTTAAATCATTTATTTGCTGAACTAGGCTTGAGTAAAATGGTAGCATACACGAGCACAAAGTCTTTCATGTCCAATCCTTCATAACAACAGTTGCATGTCCCACTTTGTACAAATGGCAAGAACATCAACAGTGCATCATAACAATAACTGCCATAGCTCTATATATTTTCACATAACCACTTGTTTTTTTCTAAGTGTTGAGCTTCTTTCCGCAATGCTGAGCTGTAACTTCATGCTTGTTTTACCCACGTTTCTTTCACCATATGCCATAATGCTTTATTTAAATGCTATGCCTTCGCCTTTGCCTGTAATGCAATATCTAACTTTGACTTGGGCTTAAATATTTTGCATTTACCATGCCTGTTGTTGCTATTTTACTTTAATTTGGTCTTTGCCCCCATTACAGGATGACCTGGTTCCAGAGGAGGGAACCCCACAACCTTTGCGAGATACGTCGTCTAGTTCTCGCCCCCGGCAACGAGGATGTTCTTCGAGGTCACGTGCCTCCAGCAGTTTGACGGCTGCTTAGTGGCCATCACATCTGCGAGGGTCCCGACTTTGGGGTAATTTCCTGCCTTGATGCTTTATAAATTGCTTTCTGACTTGGTATTAATTCTGTTTTTAAAATTTCAAGCTGGTGACGCAAACCGGATAATGCGGTGTCATTGGGCCCCAATGCTAGACCACTGCCATCGCCTGCCCAAGTTCTTGCAGGATTTTCTCCTTCACTGGTCCCCATTCGGTGGCTTACTACGTATTCCAATCATACATTGCCACTACAACTTCTTTCGAGCTCGGGTGGAGAGGTGGAGGTTTGAGACGCACACCTTTCACTTTCCAATTGGTGAGCTGACCACCTTGCCCGACCAGTGGGCCCTGCTGACGGGCCTCCCCTTCGGCGACGAGCCGCTCATAGGTGAGACTACTCATGGCCTTCACCTTGCCCCTGCGCACCTGGGCCGTGTTCCTCCTAAGCCACCTAGGGGGAAACACATGATCACCATGGGGTGGCCGAGAGAGTTGGACCAGTTTAGGCCCAACCCCGAGCGTGACAGCGATGAGGCGGACTTTGTGTTGAGGCATTTTCTACTGGATTTGCTAGCAATGATCTTCTACGACTCGTCCGCATACTGTATTCTTGCTAATTGGTTGGCGTACTTAACCAATCTGGAGCATCTGGACCATTATGACTGGGCTGGCGCCAGTTACACATGGTTGATCTGTAGACTCGACAACATAGTCAAGCTTGGGCGCCGCTCCTACGTGGGATTATATCCTCTGCTGACTGTGAGTGTTTACTTTCATTATTTTGCAAAACAAATTTCTCTTCGCTTAATATCTGATAAACTGACTTCTGTCTGCCATTTTCAGTACTGGATTATGGAGCATATCACACAAGGGCATAGCTTCGACCGCCTCCATGACGGGCTTCTACCTCTCCCTCATCAGTGGGTCGAGCCTGACCATCGGGCTGCTGCTGGGGTTTATAGTTACGAGTCCTACCGGTATCTGCTGGACTTAGTAGAGCTCGAGGATGTAAGTTTTTTGCTATTAGACTTCAATTCTGTATGCCTGTATTACCTGCTTTGCTAACAATTATCTGTTTCTGTAACAGGTTCACCTATGCCCATTCTCCAGATATGATGCCTTTAACTGGGCACCTTTGATCTCTAGTCGCATGCTGAGGGACAAGCAAGTGAAATTTTATTGTATGAAGAAGTCGACATATTTTCTCCCAGGGTGTGTGACGCATCAATTTCTGAATGAATTCTGCATTCCTACCTCTCCTCTTGCCGACACGACCGCCCAGCCTTGACTCGTTCTGTGGCCAGGAGTCGGCATGCAGCAGCTATGGCTTCTCAAGACAGACATATCCTTCGAGAAGTCAATTACACGGATTACCTGGCTTGGTACAGACGAGTTGGGAAGCCGTATCTGTTTGAGGAGGCTGTGCGAGATAGCCAGAGCGGGATATGGTATGCCTCCGACTGGGCCAAGGTACTTGATTATAATCTTTGCTTAACACTTCCATGCATATGATCTATATAAATCTGATATTTGTCATAATTCAACAGGGCTTTGAAGAACAATTCGGCGCCTTTTATGCCGACATTCGACGAAAAAGGGTATAACTTTTACTTTTGTGAATTTGCCATTTCTCAACAGTAGGCCTGACATATTTGTAAACTTGCAAGAATTGCGCTGGTGCAACATCATTCGGGTATTCCCTTCTCTTTCTTTCTGCTTTTGCTATATCATTCAATAATTCTGACTACTAACACAGGTCTTGATGTTGCAGTAAGATTTCCTAGCTCATGAGGTGAATGCAGCCAGTAGTGGGGAATTCACCATGGAGGCGTCTGAAGAGGATCGCTCAGACACTGAGGTTTCTCAGAGGGTTCGGAGTTCTGCTGCCCATTCTCAGGCTGCTGCTACCGCTCAGTGGTCGCGTTGGATCACTCGACGAGGCGCCCGTCTTCTGGCCAAGAGCTTCCAAGAGGCGTCATCTGTCGAGGAGGAGTCTGACAAGGGATAGCTAGCTTTAGTTTTTTTTGCTTTAGTCAAGTCTTGTATTGATATTGGGACATTGTAAACATATTTAAGAATGCTTAGAAATGACAAATTAAATTGTGGAATGAGCCCCTCTCTTTGGGTATTGCTTGTGTATGCTGTATGCAGATTTCAGTGCAGATTCAAGAAAATGGCGCCGTTTTGGCGAGGTTCAAATTTTAAGGGAGGTGCTGCTGAATTTATCAGTTGTCTGGTGTGCCACCTACGTGCGCCGCTGAGGTGCGCCTCCTATAGGCGCCAACTTGGTGCGTCTCCAAAAATGGTCAGCTTGATTTCCTTCTTTGTTAAAACCTCTTGCTTATAACCTCGCATTCCCAGTGAGATGCACCGCCGCCCCTCTCTACAAACACCTTCAAATCTTCAAAACTTGCTTGTAGCACCTTTCTCTGATCCGTTCTGGACTTCGACTGCGCTAATACAATGGTATGTGATTGTTTTGCTGTTTTTCTTGCTGATTTTCATGCCTTGCTGTATGAGAAGGAAGAGCAACCCATGGATCTCGTTTTTGCAATGTTATTTCAGATTTACAACAAGATAAAATTTTCTGAGCATGTTGTTTTTTTGATTTTATATTAAGATCATATGCTGTTGGATCACTCATATTTGCCTCATATTTATGTCAAGTTTTGCTCTTTTTTACTGCCATATCTGGCCCAAATTTGTGCCTACAAAGTTATCCCACCATGGTGACGCCAAAACATTGTTCAGATGCTCTGCGCGGCTAGATTGATGCTTTGACAGCTGCAGATCGCGAACAACTACGGATTTGGGGCATATCCTCCTCACTTTTAAGTGTTGCCATAGTGGAGGTTAACTGGCATTTGTTATGCACCGTGGCTCGATTTTGGAAGCCGGCTTTACAGGTTTTCCGCTTCGGGTAGATAGAACTGACTCTGACTATGGAAGAGGTCAGACGGATATGCGGCCTGTCACCATTCATGTCTCCTCCCGTCTTCACTTGCCACGACAACTATGTTTCTGTTCTGAGTTGGCTGACTGGTTTGACCAGAAGCGTCTGTGAAAAGAACCTTATCTGTAGAGATGGATCTAATACCATGGTGTGCCTGGATTATTTTGATGAGATTATCAGCGCCCGCTCCTCATTAGGCATCCTGTGGCTTCATTGTTTTGTGCTACGCTTCCTTGGGGAGCTAATTTTTAGCCATGGTCGGACGACTGTGACTATTGAGATGGCAGAAATAGCCTGGGCGATGGTTATTCACCAAATTGATTTTGCTCCTATTCTCCTTGTAGAGACCTATGTCGGTTTGGACCAGGCACTAAAGCGCTCCTGGCATTTCCATGGATGTCGTGCCCTGGTGCAAGTAAGCAAACCATTTTATTTAAATACTCCGCTGTGCTTATCTTAACTATGCAACCCATTCTTACCAGGTTTGGTTTACTGCTCATATGGGAGTGAAGGTTCTGCGCCCTCGGCCTTCTGCATTTGAAGCGTATAGCCGCACTTATCATTCAAGGACACTTCCAGGTGTGCATGAGCTGTGTGACAGATTGCGGAATCTCGCTGTGGACACGGTAACATGGTGCATTATATCCTTAGCTTTAAGGACTTTCACTGCCTTTTTTAATGCTAGGGACATGTGGCTAGTGGTTCTTCCCAGGCTTACAGGCGGCATGGAATATCACCCTGTCCGAGTTCTTCGCCAATTCGGCTTTTGCCAGGACTCTATTGAGCAAAGTCCCAGTCCTGACTGTTATAAAAGGTATATTGTTGGCTCAAATGCAACAACTTCAGAGTTGGCCCGTAAGACGCGAGCTGGCATTAAATCCTCCGATCTTGCCATTATTGAGGGCTCTGGTTGTACAGTGGAATACGAAGCTGAAATAAGAGAGACATGGCCCTTAAGCGAGATACTGCCTAGTGGCACTTGCTTCACAGGGGCCAGCAGTTCCAAGAGGCTGAGAGTTGATCAGCAAAGTTTGTATCAGTGATGGACCATAATAAAAATTTGCTTGCATTAATGTCATCTTGACTTGTTTGTTCTTGTTCATGTATTTTCATAGAACTACTCTCAAATTTAGCTGGCATGCCTTTGGTCATATATTCATCCAACTAAAGAAGCGACTAACATGCCCCTAGTCAAACGCCTTTTTGCCCATACTACGACCCAAAAAAGGCAGTTGGCATGCCCTTGGTCGGAATATGGCCAAATGCCTTGTAAAGTGATATGCTTGATCTTAGATGTTGTGCAAAAAGTGCAATGCAGAGACAGGATTAATGCATAGATATTGGTGCCCTCAGCGCTGAGGAAGTTTGTATTGCCCGCTGAAACTGTCCTCGACTCATGTAGCACTAACCTAGAAACTTTGGTTTACTTGTGGCTCTCCTTCAGATATTATAGACTTCATGCCAAAATCTTGGGGCCCTACACCTACTCTTTTAAGGATTCATATTTCATTTTCTCCCTCGAAGGCATGCTTACTTACCTATTCCTGCTTGGAGGTAATATACATCTAAGCTGAGAGGTGGCTGCTCTCCTTTGTGTTAAAGGGGTGGCTAGTCCCTTTGTAGGATTTATTGGTGCATGCTTCGACTCCTCTCTAAGTTATAAAGTAGGGATAGGGTCGTCCTGTATGCCTTTCTCAGTGGAGCTGGCTTCTGTCTACTACTTCTGTCTCCTTATTTTCTTTTTTGCTCCAATGTCTATATTTTTCTTTATTGCTCGCGCTCTCTCTATACCTAACATTTTTACTCCCTCTGGAGATATAGGTCCCCTGGGAATTTGCACATTTCGTCCATTTTACTGAAATCTCTCCCTCACATCCTAAGTTCCAAAGGTAGTGACACGTGAGGAGGACTGGACTTGTCTTAAGCAGGCAGGCTTCCGATTTTCCTCATCGAGCAATGATAATGCTGTGCAAAAAGGAAAAAGTGTAGAGATTATTCATGTTATGCTAGGATATAATAACCTAAAATATTAGTAGGTGAAAAGAAGAAACATGAAGATGCATGGCTCACGGTGAAAGGCTTAGGATTGACTAGGAGTCATTGGTAGTACTTCTTCAGGTAGGAAGCATTGACAAGATTTCTTTTTCAAATGCCGGGTCTGTAATGTCAGCTGAGAAGTCCTCTTCTGATTCTGTGCCCCGATGGCGCTTAATGGCTGTCACAGTGACTTTCGTGTTCTTGTATCGGCATTGTGCTACTTCTTTGGTTTCCCTGTCCGGATGATTTGGGGAGCTGGGAGTCCCTGCCTCTGATGCCTCCTTATTTTTGTTTTTGGATTTTGACTTTTTGATTTTTTTGGTATTTTATTTCTTTCTGTTAACTGTATAAAATTCTGCTTGCTAGTGGCTGCTCTGCTGTAGGTTGGTGAGACTTCTGCTGCCCGTCTCATTCGTGCTTGTTTCCAGGTTTTGATCCTCACCCTCCAGGTGAGGCTTATACTGCCAATACCAACTAGACCCGCCTCCCGGCTGACAAGAGATTAACTCCATAGAGGACATCAGAAGGTTTAGGCTCGAAGTGAATGGTTTGGGTGGCTATGGCAGAGACAGATTCAATCCTCTCTATATCCTCTACGAGGACAACAACAACATTGTCATCCCAGCAGAACTTAATCATACGATGGAGGGTTGAAGGAATGATTTGATGCTTGTGAAGCCAAGGGCGTCCAAGCAAGAGATTGAAAGAGGGTTCGATGTCTACGACATAGAATTCTACATCGAAGCGAGCAGGGCCTATAGTCAGGGGAATGATCAAGACCCCAAGCGCATCATGATGCGTATTATCGAATGCCGTCATCCCTTTCATTGCTAGTGTGATGCCCTCAGACTTGAATCTGATTGCACTTGTTGTACGCAAGGGGCAAACATTTAAGTCTGCTCCATTGTCCACCAATGTGAGGGGGATGCGGAAGCTTCGATACTGCGTCGTGATGAACAAGGGGGAAATATGATTGGTGCCGGAAAGAGGTAGCTCTAGGCTAAAGAAGGATATAACCTGAGGCACTGCTATCATTCCTACCATGTTTTCTAGGGTAGCAAGCTCTATAGTCTGGGATACACGGGCAGACTGAAAAACCCTAAGGAAGGCTTCTCTATGCTCGGCCGATGTATGGATTAGGTCCCAGATGGAAATATCAGCTTTAACCTTCTTAAGTTGTACAGTGATGTCAGTTGAAGGTTGGCAGCTAGTGGTGGGATTGGGTGGTGCTACTTTGGGCATACGTGGTTGAGGAGAATGTGCTTGGAGTTGGACAAGGGCTGCTACTACAAGTGCTGGTGACCTAGATGGCTGGGCTTGCAATTGGTTAGGGGTCAAAATTGGGGGGTTAGGCCTAACTGTTGGGGGCTTGTATACTCTGCCTGATCGTGTCACTTCTGCACACATTCTTGTGGCATAGTTGTAAGGAACACGATGCGTGTCGTGGGTCAGTGTAACAATAACCGGGGGGCGGGTTGCTAACTGTACAGGTGTGGTTGAAGGATATAGGTGAGTAGGAGTGTAAACTTGAGGATGCTGGGAGTATTGGTGAGCGTACTAGTGGGCCTGAGGGTGTGCTAGCTGACTTGGCCTAGATTGGGGCCAGGCTGATAAATAGATTGGAGTTGGTGGCTGGGGATATACTATAGGCGGCGCCTCAGGATACTCTGACTCAACAATAGGACGGATCATATGAATAGATTCCTCGGAATTGCCAAGGAAAGAAAGATACAATCGACGGGGAAAAGGGGACAACTCATCATGAATCAAGTCAGTTGGGCGGATAGGGGAAGAGACAGTCTTAGAAGAAGAAGAAGAAGCAGAAGAAACAAAATTGACCCCCGAGGTACCTGGCGCTCCCAAAGATGAATGCTGTAGCAAGGGTTGACTGACTATGCTGGGTGTGCTGGTTGTGCTGGGGCGGCCATTGGTGTGTGTGCTGGGCCATCTGCTTGGGTATTAATCACTATGATCCTCTGGTCAATCAAATCCTGGACAGCGTCCCTGAGTGTCAAACAATTATCCGTCGAGTGGCCAGCCACCCGATGGAAATTGCAGAATGCATTGGTGTTATACCAGGCAGGAAGTGGATTAGGCGGAGGGCGCACCTCAAGCAGCCTCAGTAGGGATGCGACCTTGGGAAATACCATGCTCAAAGGCTCCACTAAAAGGGTATAGTGGCGCCTGTCATGGCGTTGTCGCTTCGACTGCAGATGTGCTAAAGGTGGGCGCGTCCTGGCCGGTGGGGTAGGGTACACTGGTGTGGCAGTAGGGGTAATGTGTGATGCATGTTGTGCTCTAGCTGTAGGCGTGGGTGCATAAACTACTTGGCGTTGCGGGGGCGGGCAGACATTTACCGGAGCAGTAGGGGATCTGATATAGGAAACTGTAATTTTGGAGGGATCTCGCCTCCAGGGTGGATTGGTGTTGTTGTTGTTGCTGCTGCTAGGGCCACTATGTGAGGCAGTGGCCTGCTTGGCAAATGCTGAGAGCGCTGGAAAGCTGCCGCCGCGCAGTGAGCTCTCAACACGGGCGCCGGCCCGAAGCAGTGCCGAGAAAGTGGTAACAGGTTGGATGCTAAGCAGAGCCCCGATCACTGGCTGTGCTCCTCGGATTATAATCTCGGTAGACTCCTCATCGGAGGGTCTATCTTTGACTTATGAAGCCAAGGAGCGCCAACGTCCAAGATACTCCCCAAATGTCTCTTGGGGCCTCTGCTTGATGGCGACTAAGTCCTCCCGTTTGGGGACTAAGTCAATATTGGAGGAATACTGCTCCAAGAATGCTAGTGTGAGGTCATCCCAAGTCCTGATGGTGGCCATGTTGAGGGAAGTGAACCACTTCAATGCGGGCCCCGTGAGACTTTCTTGGAACAGGCGGATCAATAACCTTTCGTCAGCCTGAA
Source organism: Posidonia australis (assembly GCA_024699735.1). NCBI lineage: Eukaryota > Viridiplantae > Streptophyta > Magnoliopsida > Alismatales > Posidoniaceae > Posidonia > Posidonia australis. The sequence goes on along the minus strand of JAMKQA010052494.1, from coordinate 3,032 downwards.
GCTGGGCGAGGTCTCTGCAATAAGCTTTTAGGTGGGCAATTGGGCAGCCCCTACCATTGTATTTGTAGAATTCCAGGATTTGGAAATTCAGGGGGAGAGTCGCCTCTAGGAAATAACAGAGATCCCGGAATTGGTAGGACTGGCGGTCCCCACTTTGCACTTGTCAAAGGGTGCGCTCTAGATCATTTACTTTCGCGAAGAGAGCATCTGAAGCTACTGCAACTGTGGATTGTGCAATAGAGGTGGGTGCCGCGTACACTGTATGGGTCGCCCCTAGGGGCTGCTCCAGATCCACCATTCTGCCATCTGGTGCTACGACAGGATGGCCAGTGTACCCGTGCATGGGTGCATTGTGCTGTAGGATAAAGGATGAACCTTGTGTGTGGTACAAGGGTGAGGACAATGCAGGGGGTGGTACAACAAGTGGTGCAGAGTGTGGGAGCAAGAGTTGTTGGACTGGGATGGTCTACGGTACAAAGCTCACGGATGGTTGTGCTCCCGCCAGCCTAGGGGGCTGGCCACCAGATAGGAGGGATGCATGCTATGGTGGGTGTTGTGCAGGTGTAAAAAAAGGTAGTGTTGACACCCCTATTGCCGGAGAGACAGGGGATGGCGACGGCTGTGGAGGGAGTGCAGTGGGTGCAAACTGTGGTCCTAAAGGCGATTGCGCAGGCAACTCGGGAGTCGGAAAGGACAATGCTGAGAAGGGCTGGAGTGCCAGTGCCAATCCCTGCAACTGCTGGGCGAGGGTCGACATTTGTTGCAGTTGCGCGGTGATGGGATCGTCGCTAGTAGCTCTGAAAGATGGAGGCAGAGTAAGGGACGAGGTGTCAGGAAGCTGAGATCCTAGTTGTCCGAACTGGGGGGTAGCTACTACAGAGACAGCCGCAGTCGGAGGAGGGCTAGTAAACACATAGCCCTGAGGAGAAACAGACTCAACTGCTAAGGCAAAAGTGGAGGCAACAGTGATGATTGGAACAGACACAAAGGAAGAGTATCCCAAGACAAAGACCTCCTCCTGGACAGCAAGGGAAAGGGACATGCTGGCATGCTGGGCCATTGTGGATCGCGAGCGAGTAAGGATTGGACTGTGGCTGGGAAGGATAGGATGGATCCTAGGATGAGCTATCATCGGTAGTGACGAATAACTCGGGAGACGCGGTCGTGAATAAGGTCGCAAATAGAGTCAGTGAAAGGAAGGGTCTAGAGTTCAGGCTAAGGAAACTCACAGACCAAGAATCCTATGCACAAAATGAACAAGTTAGAAAAGATGCAATGTTTATGGTGGTATGAGATGCAAAATGAATGCCTCTAGTATGCACTCTCCAACAACCTAGGGGTGTCCTATTAAGCTGTCTACTCTGGGTTCACACAAGGGTGAATGGGTCTCTGACTCAAGTTTAGAAAAAGTAAGGTCCCCGTTCTAAATCCTGGCCATAGCCTAGGAAGTGAACGGATGGTGCTTTCGGGGCCTCGTCCTCTACCAAAGTAGTAGGCTGTACCCTCTACTACACCGACACGACCCCAGACAAGGAGGGACAAACTCGATATTCCATCCCACGTCAAAGCAATAGGACGAGACATCGAGAAATGTCCTTCGCAGACTGTATAGGCGAACTAAGGAGAGGAGAAGATGCATGTCCTATATGATGTATGCAAAGTATGCTTTGAGTCTTTTACTTGCAAGCTTATTAAACCATGGGAGAAAGTTTGCAATTTGTCACTAGTTTGCCTGATTTATTGATTTTGGTTGTTATGTTTTTTTATTAACCAAAAGGGGAGAGCAAACATGTCTCTAATCTCCTAAGCATGGCATATACAAGAAGGGAAATAAACATGCATTTTAGCCATGAATTATCAAACAAAAGCATGTCCAATAGTGATGACATTGCAAATGTGTAAAAAGAAAACATTCATTATACAAAGGTATGCATGCAAGAAAGACATCACTTATAAAAGGGACCACCAATGCAAGGCATGGAAAAAGGCAAGCAAGGCTGAAAAGCCAAAGCAAAGGAGAAACCAAAACAAAGTCGGGACCTGGTTTCCCCAACGGAGTCGCTAGTTCCTGTAACCATGCCGAGGACAGCCTCGGGCTTGATGCGAAAGGCCAAATACACGAGGATCGGCAAAGTCACGGCAAAAATAAAATGAAAAAAATGCAGGAGTCGCCACCTAGTCTATTAAAATGGAAGACGAGGAAAACCATAAAAGAATCATTCAAATCACATATATAAAAACCAATGGAAAATGTTTTTGTAAACCAGAAATAGGTAAGGATCCTTGTTATGCACGAGGAAGGTATTAGGCACCCTCATGTGCCCGATAAATCGGTCTTTTATAGGTTTCTCATTTGCTTATGAAATGTCGACTTTTCAGTCTTTACTGTACGCCTGAGGGCGATATGCCATGCCATGCTAAGTGAGTGGTGTCTTATGCTAAAATAAGGGTGCATGTAGTGCAGGGTGTGTCCTAATGTTCAGAAGTATCACTCATATAATGGGTCAAATGTTCATGCAAAAATATTGCATAAATAAGATCAAAGATCTAAGTATTTTGAGCGATTTTTCATCCTTGCTTTACTACATGCAATGTATGATCTAACATGCATAGAAATGGCTAAAACCAAAAAAGGGTCTTCCCGGATATATCTAGGAAGAAAGCCAGAGAAAACTAAAAGCAAATTGAATCAAGAAATCATGCTAAAAACCATGTGAAAACCCTACTGTGTGCTACTGAAAACAAGTTGATGCGCCTGTTAGGTGCGCCAGACTAGTGCTCCAGTCTGGTGTGCCACCTATGTGCTCCTCTGTGGGCCAGAAAGATGTGCAAAGGAAAATATCAGAAAGCCATGCAGTGCATTGTCATATAAATGCATTCCAGAAAGCTATGCAATGTAAAGTCCTTGTAAGAATGGAAAATATCCTTTAAAAATGAAAGACAAGCAAGTATGAGAAGCTCATGGATCTTGTGCTCAAGGGCTAGTAGTCTCACACAAGGTCACATCCTACTTATGCTGAGTGAAAACAACA
>JAMKQA010052493.1:0-10414 GCA_024699735.1 Posidonia australis | reverse complement strand
CGAGCCATGGTTCTAAAAGATACATAATTATATTCTTTTAAATATTTAATATACATATTAACATATATAGTTTATATTAGGTTCGGTTCGGTTCGGTTCGGTTTGGTTAAACCGTCCTTGAAACCACAAACCAAACCATATGGTTCGGTTTATAGATATTCCAAACCAAACCAAACCACTAAATTTGAAAAACCGAACCGAACCACTAAAAATGGTTTGGTTCGATTCGGTAACCGATTTGGGCGGTTTGGGTGCCCACCCCTAGTTGAAAGTGTGGTAGCTGGGCTTTCAATCATCAATGAGCTCTAACCCTAATTGAATCCATTCAAAGCCCACAAGACCCAATTTAGCCCACCTTGGCCCATTTAACTCATTGAAAGCCCATTTAACTCATTGAAGGCCCATTTAATTCCTTGAGGCCCACTTAAGCCCACTTGGCCCACAAGACCTATTTAGGCCCATCACAATCCATTCTAAGCCCATTTAATTCATTTGGACCCATGAGAGCCTACTTTAGGCCCACAAAGCCCACATAGGCCCATTAGGCCCCTTGAGCCCATGAAATCCCATTTAGTCTACCAAGGGCCATTTAATTCACCAAGGCCCGCTTAAGCCACCAAAGCCCATTTAATCCCAACAAGGCCCATGAAAGTCCACTTACACCCATTAAGCCCATGAAAGCCCATTAGGCCCACCTAAGCCCATTTAAGCCCACTTTCTCAACAACCTTAGGTTTGTTATAAGTTTGTTAGAGTTGGTTAGTGATTAGTTAGGTGGTTAATAGGTATTAGGTGGTTTTGGTTTGTTGGAGTGGGAGGTTATGGGTTTGTTATGGTTGTTATGGACTTCCTAGGCTATAAATAGGGCTCTTGGTGGTCTAAGAGAAAAAAAGGATGCGAGAAAGAGCTCCTAGGAGAGAGAGGAGTTCGCAGTGGAGGAGGAGAGGCGATTCCGGCGACCTCCGACGAGCTGCAAGGGAGAAATCCCACTACCAGACCAGGTACGCCTTCTTCCAGCCTCTCTTACTTTCAATTTTAGTTTCCTAGGATCCCCTGAGTCTTCTCGAGTCGTTTCCCACAAGTCCAGTAGCTTCTAGAGGTCAGCGTCACCCCTGAGGCCTCGCCAGAGTTGTTTTCCGACGACCTAGGTGGGGGAAACTCTTCCTCATTGCTTTCTTGAGCTTCCTGGACCTCAGAAGTGCCGCGCCTCCACCTCCAGTGGTCTCCTTCTTCTCCGACGCCGTCGCTGGAGAGCTCGACGGTGAGGGAGGTCGGTGGACCATTCCCACCGTTGAGCACCCGATCCACTCCGTTGGATCATCCTCTCTCTCCTTCTTCTTGCCTCCCGTGAAGTCTGATCTCAGATCAGACCACGAGATGGCCTTTGATGGTCCCCTCCGACGGTCGTCGGCGGTGGAACTCCGTCGTCGACGACTGTCATTTCTCTTTTTCATTTAAAAAACAAATTAAAACATTTATTTTAATAAATTTCTGAAACTATATTTCTTTACATTCAGATCCTTTTCTCATTACACATAGGTCCTTTTATTACAAATAGGTCCTCCATTCATTTTTCATAAATCATTCGAATAAAGTTTTGATTGAAAATATTACATTTTCCCCCCTGAACATTTAAAATAATGTTTTCCAGGTTTAAGAATTTAACAAAAGCCCCCTGGATTTCTTTTAGTGCTTTTTAATCCAACATGATTGCATTAAAGCCCTTGTATTTTATTGGAACTTTCCAGAATGCACATTTCTTTGGTTTATTTGCATTTTAACCCCTGGATTTTATTGAAAACTTCTCTGAAGCATGTTTTTCCTGGTTAAATTACATTTTAACTCCTGATTTCTTCTGGAACTTTTCTGGATGCTTTGTTTGCTGGCCAATTTGCATTTTAGCCCCTGTACTTCACTGATTTTACTCTGAATGCATGTTTTCAGGGGTAAAATGACTGTTTTGCCCCTAAAGCTTTCTGGAACTTTTCTGAATCATTTTTCTTACATTTTTACCCTGAATTTCCACTGAATTGTTTTAAATGCATGTTTTAGTGGTAAAATTGCATTTTGACCCCTAGGAAACTTCATTTTGACTAGGTTTGCACATATTTGCACATTTGACCCTAGATTTCTTCATAATTGCATAAAATGTGTTTTCCTATGTATTTTTAATGATTTGGGCTTCAGAATATCAGTTTTAATCAGAATTTAGGTTTTTTACACAAAGGACCTTGGAATTCTCACTATTTACACTCACATATGCATTTTGCACATTTTTTCACATCTTTCCACACAAGTTTTCATGCCTTTCCTTGCTTGCTTTGCGCACGCTTTTCTAGCTTGTTCCGAACTTGGTTTTCTCGTCATTTCTCGGATTTCTCCCTGTTTTTGCCTTTAGATTTGTTTTGGTTTTCCATCGCCCGAGGGTGTACATTAAAAGGCTTATCAAAGCCGACATTGTCCCGAAATGAGGATTATTTTTCCCTTTTTGATTTTCTCGGATTTATCCAAATTTTCGCTGATTTGCGAGACGCTTTCCGAGAATTTCTCGATTTTCACAATTTTCCTCATCGCCCAAGGGCGTACAGTAAAGCAGCATTCTCAATGCCTACATTTGACCATCGGATTAACTTTTTCCCTTTATTTCACTTTTCTCTTTAATTTGGCATGTTTTCAGTCATCATTAGCATGAGCATTCAGAATAAGCAAGCATACATCTATAGACCATTGACAATAGGGAAACCTAGAAAGACCGAGTTTTCTCGGATGCATGGGGGTGCCTAACCCTTTCCCCATGCGTAACCAGAACCCTTATCCTTTCTCCAGCCCGCATTCATTTGTGCATTATATCCATTAGGCACGGAGCACACACATACATTTTGCATCTTATTTGCTTTCCAGTTTTCTTGTGTTTTTGGTTTTCCTCGTCTTTCCATTAAAAGACTAGGTGGCGACTCCTTTCCTTATCCTTTTATCTTCCCTTGGTGTTTTCGGGTCTAGTCTCTTCCTCCGGATTCACCATCTTCACCGTGACCGTATCGGGTCTCCACGTGTGCTTCCACGCACCTGGTAGGAGGAGAGCCGTGCATGGGTTCCACCGGTATGGTCACAATGATATATTGTAGACTTATGCTATTAACATATGGAACAATAGAACTTGTGAAATATTGTTGAATGATTGGTTTCATGATTTATTGATTTGTCTTTGATTTTTCTACGTGTACAAAACGTGTAAATGTTAAACGTATACTAAATGTGTAATCTTGTATTAAACGTGTAACCGTGTAATAAACGTATACTCGAGTCAATGGGATCGTTATCGTGTCAAAACAACGCGATTCGCTTAAACGTGTACTTAACGGGTCATGTCGTGTATACACGCTAACAGACAATTCGTGTTTGGGTTTAGTATTAGGTACATGATAATTAAATGGGTCGTGTTTGGGTTTAACATATACGTATAGTATACATGTTTATACACGACACGATAGATACACAACACGATCCATTTGACAGGTCTAACATCGGCCAAAACCACAACTGGGGCTTATCAGCGCAAAAACCATAAGCAAAGGCCCTTAATGTCCAAAACCACCTATAGTGAGTCGAGAAGCTCGACGTTAGGCAACCAAACTCTGGCCACAAGCAGTCCACAAAAGAGCAACCAACGGTGTCTGCACTGCCACGACATGCCACCCTGTGCAGGAGTGGCGTCGTCCCGCGATTCTCCCACCTGGAGAACCCTCAGAAAGCCAACCCCTCCTTGGGAATGTTGTCCTGTCTCTCAGGACACTACCAGCTACGGGGCAAGTGTCCCACCCGCACTAGCCACCACAGGGTATGCCTCCTCACGACGTCCACCACACACGATGCTCATGAGAGAGTATCATACCTCTACACCCGACAATACCTGAGCCTCAACGCTCACAGCGACAACAGGAGTATCTGTAGACACCCCAATTTTCTAATTTTGCAGGATAAAGATGTGGTTGCTGAGCTCTAACTTAACCGAGGCCATTTAATTCATGGAGACCCAATTAAGCCCATGAAGGCCCACTTAGGCCCATTAAACCCTAGTGGAGCCCATTTGTGCCCACAAAGCCCTTTTTAGGCCTATTTGACTTCATGGAAGTCCATTTAGCCCATTTGGACCCATTCAGCCCTATTTGGGCTCATGTGGGCCCACAAGGCCCACATAGGTCCATTAAACCCAATTTGAGCCCATTTTGGCCCATCAAATCTATTTAGGCTTGTTTAACTCTTTTAAAGCTCATTCAACTTGTTTAGGCCTATTTGGTCCAGTTGGGCCCACCTAAACCCATTTGGGCCCATGCAGGCCCACATAGGCCCATAGAGGCCCATGAAGCGGCGCGATCCGGAGAAGACGACAGGATCCAGTAGAGCGGCGCGAGCCTCCAGCCCCCCACGCTGCTCCATGCCTCCAGGATCGCTCCACTGCTCCCCACGAGCACTACAAAACCTCTAGCAGCCCCTCCTCGAGCCTCGATTGATGCAGCGACGCCCCTCGCCGGAGATGGATCGCCGATGGCTGGTGATGCTTCCCCGCCGCTCCGTTAGCCTCCCTTCCAATCTTGAAGACATGAGGAGCCTCCGAGAAGTCCCTGCAGCCACTGAAAGTCGCGCTGCAGCCTCCGAAGGAGATCTTCTTCCCCGACGCCATCGTCGGAGCACCTCGACGGCGAGGTGGGTGGGAAGCCCGTTCCCACCGTTGGTTGCTCGATCCACTCCGTTGGATCCTTCCCTCTTGCCTTCTTCTTGCCTCTCGTGAAGTCTGATATAAGATCAGACCACGGGAAGGCCTTGTTTGCCTCCCCTACGGCAGTCGGCGGCGGCGAGCTCCGTCGCCGGCGACTGTTGTTTCTTATTCTTTTTAAAAAACAGTTTAAAACTTTTTAAAAAAAATAAATTCGGAGTTTATGTTTTTCTTACAAATTAGTGTTTCTGAAATTACTTTTGGGTCCTTTTATTACATCTAGGTCCTTCCATTATTTTTTCAAAATGTTTCGAATAAAGTTTTAACTGAAAATATTATATTTCTTACCTTGGACTTTTAAAATAATATTTTCTGAATTTAAAACTTAAATAAAAGCCCTCAGAGTTTGCAAAATGTGTTTTGCTTCAGGAAAATTGCATGGTAAGCCCAAGATTTTATGAAATCATTCTGGCAATTCATTTTTGCAGTGAATTTTGCATGTGAGCCCTTGAGCTTTTATAAAATGTTTCTGGCAGTGCATTTTATGGTAAATTTGCATGCAAGCCCCTGATCTTTTCCAAAAATATTCTAGAAGTTCTTTTTACTATGATTTTTGCACATAGGCTCCTATGATTTCTCAAAAACTTCCTAAGAGTTCATTTTTACAGTAGATTTTGCATTTAAGACCCTGAACTTTTAAAAATACTCTCTAGCAGTTCATTTTCTTTGGGAAAATTGCACTGAGGACAGTAGACTTTTTCAAAATGTTTCTGAAAGCTTTATTTTGCTGGTTTATTTGCATTTAAGCCTTTGCATAATTCAAAAATTCTCTAGATAGTTGTTTTTGTTGGTTAAATTGCACTTTAGCCCTCATACTTATCTGAAACTTTTCTAGAAGCATGTTTTTATTGGACAAATTGCATTTAGGCCCCTGTGTTTTACAGAAAACTTCTGAAAAGCTTATTTTGCTGTGAAAATTGCATAAAACTCCCTGAATTTGTTTTAAAACATTCCAGAAGCTTGTTTTCTTATTTTAAATGCATTTAACCTTTCTTTTTCACTGAATTTCTTCTGCATGTTTAATCTTAGTGAAAATTACATTTTTGCCCCTGAATTTCTTCAGAACTTCCTAGAATGCTTTTTTTGCTGGGTTATTTGCAGTTTAGCCCCTATGCTTCATTGATTTTACTCTGATTACCTGTTTTCAGGGGAAAATGACCATTTTGCCCCTGAAACTTCCTGGATCATTTCTGAGACTTTTTCCTTGCATTTTTACCCAGATTTTATGCAGAATTGATATGCATGCATGCATTAGTGGGTAAATTGCACTTTAGCCCCTAGGAAACTTCATTCTCACTAGGAATGCACATTTGACCCCATCTTTCTTCATAATTGCATGGATTGTGTTTTCCTATGTATTTCTTGATGATTTGGGCTTCTGAATGTCAGTTTTCCTCGGATTTGGGCTTTTTGCACAAAACCCCCTAGACTTCTTCAGATTTGCACTCACACTTGCATTTTGCATATTTTCACATCTTTTTGCATGGATTTTCCTGTCTTTTCTTCCTTGCTTGGTGCACGCTTTTCTAGCTTGCTCCGAGCTTTGTTTTCTCCTTGTTTTCCGGGTTTTCCTCGGTTTTCACTTGTTTTGGTTTTCCATCGCCCGAGGGCGTACAGTAAAAGGCTTACAAAGCCGACATGGTCCCGAAACAAGGATTATTTTCCCCTTTTTTATTTTCTCGGATTTATCCCCAATTTCCACTGTTTTGAGATGCTTTCCGAGAATTTCATGATTTTCACGATTTTCCTCATCACCCAAGGGCGTACAGTAAAGCGGCATTAACAATGCCTACATTTGACCCTTGGATTAACCTTTTCCCTTTATTACACTTCTCCTTGATTTGGCATGTTTTCAGTCATCTTCATGCATGAGCATATAGAATAAGCAAGTATGCATTTAGCAGACCATTGACAGTAGGAAACCTAGAAAGACCGAGTTTTCTCGGGCGCATAGGGGTGCCTAACCCCTTCCCCTTGCGTAACCAGAATCCTTACCCTTCTCTGGCCCGCATTCATCTTGCATTATCCATTAGGCACGGATTACACATGCATCTTTGCATCATGTTGCTTTCTGCCTTTTTGTGTTTTTCTGGTTTTCCTCGTTTTTCCATTAAAAGACTAGGTGGCGACTCCTTTCCTTATCCTTTTTGTCTTCCCTTTGGTGTTTTCGAGTCTTGTTTCTTCTTCCAGATTCACCATTTTCGCCGTGACTGTATCAGATCTCCTCGTGTGTTTCGACACACCGGAGTTGGTGGAGAACCGCGCCAAGGGTTCCACCGGCATGGTCACAGTATCATACCTCCTCGTCATACCACAAGACATCTCAACCCGATGACCACAACCCTAGCCTTGAGACGACAATCAAGGAGTCTCATACCTTCAGGACTCGACGCCCTTGAGCTTCAGGTATCTCGGCCCCTGACCTTGACCAGGGAGTCGCGTCCGACCACCCAAGAATGTTTTCACATTCCCTGGTCCCGACGATAAGGTCCACACTGCCTTAGCCTACACATAGAAAACTAGGAAAATCATTTTCCAAATCTTCCAACTCATCTCTTTTGAAATCATTTTCAAAATCATTTTATATATTTGGAAATCTTTCCAAAAATCTCGACAAAATGGCACACCAAGTGTCCCAAGAGACCACCACTGATGACCCACAATTTCATCTAAAAGGGACAAAACAAACCAATCCGGAAAACCCTAGGAAACTATATTTTATAAAAGCATTTGGGCCCTAATTCGACATGCCAAAAATGGGATTTGGTATGCCAAAAATCCCTTTTTCGGTAGATCGATCTAGATCAGTCGACAGAATCAGGTCAACGGTCAACTCTTAGGCCAAAATTGATATACCGAAAATGGTTCGATTGACTGAAATCCACTGATTCGATCGACCGTCTAAATTCAGACGAGCGCATTGCGACTAGAGGACCAAACTGACAGAAAAACGACATACCGAAATGGTTTGGTATGCTGAATTCTGCTAAAAACAGAAAACGACCCAAACCCTACTGTTCAAAATCGTCTCAATTGGGACCGACAATCGAACCCGCAAAACCAACACCAAAAATTTCACATAAAACATAGGATGTAGACCCTTGAGTCTACTCCAAAACTCAACAAATAAAACCAAAAACCATTCACCATGCATCGAGATATAAAATCGCAAAGGTAGAAGAGTCAAAACGATCCAAAACACAACCATCGACATAAATGCCCATAAATCCATCATAAATTCTCATAAAAATACAATAAATTTTAGAAATGTTAATTTACCTAGATTTCATGCAATCCTATCAATTTCTACCAATTTCATGCTCTTTATTACAGGAGTTGGAGATGCGTACCTGAGAAACGCTCCCACGATTCTCCGGCCGACTTTGGCGACCACAACGCGTCCAGGATCACACCACGACCACGGGGACACGACTCTGAAGCTCCACACACCACCACACCGTCGCATGCCTCCGCCAATACGCGAGCACACCAAACAGAGGAGAGGGAAGAAGTAGGGGAAGAGGTGGGGGAGAGACGGGGGAGAGGAGAGGGTGGGGCATGGGGAGAGTGAGGGAGAAGGAGAGAACGAGTGAGGGAGAAAGAAGAGGTGGTGTGCTCGGGACGGGAGGCGATGGGGAAAGAGGAGGAGAAAAGGGGTGAGCTGGTTGAGGCCACGCGTGCATGAGTTTATAAAGCCATGCAAGGTGGTAGCTGAACGTGTGCTCAACCGCACATCCAGCCTCCCCACACAACACACGAGCAAACCAAACTCACACCACCAACTCACTCCCACCAATCGGTCCACGAATGCGGGCCCCACATGGACCCACATCCGGGCCCACACAAGCATAGTGCTAACCACATATAGGGACACGTAAACAGAAGCCGACCCATGAGGTCCAAGCCCAAAAGCACAAATCCAGGCAAAGGGCCTTAGAACAGTAACACTCATCCAAGAATAAATTCATTAAAATGTAAATAATTACAAAATGAATTTTACTGGTGTTACAACCACAAATCCTGCATAAAACATATAATCTAGCATGCCAAGTCTTCTTTCATTTGGGACAAGTTTCATCGAAAACCATAACATATATCTCAAGATACAAAAATTACAAGCTCGAGAATGCATTCGAAAACACTGTAGCATGTCTCTTGAAAAATCAACATAAATCCATCATAATTCATGGAAAAATCTCAAAAATCCCATACATTCATCATCCAACTCAAAATTATCCATTTTCATGCATTTAACTCAAAATCCTAGCATGACTCTAGATTTGAACAAGAACAGTAGGAGAGGAAAGGGAAAAATAGAGACGCGTACTCAGAGACGATCTCTAACAATTCTCCCTCCTCGATGGCTTCCTCTCTCCTTCTTGGTGCTCCTCCGGCTTCCAAGGTCTCCGGAGATACTCTTCCACCACTAGCAACAACCACCTCTTCCTTTCTCCAGCTCTATTTTCCTCTTTGGTTTTTCTTCTCCCCTTTCTTTCTAAGTCTCTCTCCTGTCTAACGCCTTCACTATCTTCCTCTTTAAACCCCCGTTTCCCTTGTTGTCATCCATCCACCACCATCGTCGGAAATCTCGACGAATCGGTGAAAGAGGCATGGCAGAAGATTGCACGGCACTGTGCCAAGCATAGTGAAGGGTAGTGAACAATGTTTAAGGTTGACCCCGACCTCACATTGGTCCCACGCAAGTACACGTGGCACACTCGGGTCCAAACATCACACAGTAGGGGAATTACCAGAGATAACACCACTTAGAAGAGGACTCTACACAAATATCTGTAGACACCCCGATTTTGAGGTGATTCATTGATAAGGCTCCAATTGTTGCTTTGGATATGGCTGACCCTTGAACCAATCCCTAAGCCCATAGTAAGCCCGCAGCCCAGTTAGAAAACCAGGCCAATAGGGGAGAGCACCTACCTAGCACACCAACCTAGCACACTTCCCTAGCACACATAGGTGGCGTACTTAGCAAGCGCACATCCCTAGCGCACAACGCTGCGCAGGCTGCGGCTGCTGGCTTTCCACCTTCCTTGGCTATTACTTCTAGTAGCGAATGTGCCGTGGAATATTCCAGGCTCTTTGTCTGTGAGACTCTCCTTATACCCGTAACTCACCCCTGAGGTTTCCCTATAAAAGGACCCCCATAGGCACCCTTTTGAAGAGGATGAAATCCTGGGAGCTGAGAATCCTGAGTAGAAATCCCTGCACCCAGCCATTTTCTACTCCAAAGCCCGACCCTTGCATGAGCTTCTCCACCAGTCCAGCGGCTTATTGTCATTCCCTGGAGAATCTCCTTGCATCCTAGAGCCTTCCAAAGCAACAAGGGTTTTCTTATCTCTGATATTGCAAAGAAGGAACACATCGCGAGGTAGGTATTCTACCTCCATTGTTACTTTTCCTAATGGCGTTTCAGAACTGATTGAAGCATGTTTAAAACCTTGTGTATGATCTGTTTTGTTCCATGTTCATGTAGTTTCCATGATATCATGCTTGTCATTCTATGCAAATGATCTCCATGCTAATCCATGCTTGCACTTCTAGCATGTAATCAACATGAGCAATTGTTTCCATGCTTAATATATTTAACCATGCACCATGTATGCTCTTGCACGTAGAAGCATGC